>JANSTP010010461.1:0-15592 GCA_025330745.1 Cladonema radiatum
AACTTTAAAAAATAAAAATTACAATAGTTTGTGGATAGAAAGACAGGACCTGAAGAAGGTAGAAATACCTTATCGCTTCAGAAAATTATACGAGTTTCAAATTTCTGTGTTTAACATTTATAATGAATTCCGTATTTTGCAAAAAGTTAGGAGTAAAATTATCGAATATTGTTTTTATTTCCATCTGGCATTTTTTTCTGGACTTCATCATTAGATTCCTTCTTTGTCATGCCTCACGTGTACGCAGCTAAAGATATCTTCTCACTGGGTAATGAGGAATAAAATATAAGGGAAAATACTGGTCGCTAATCACCAAATATTCCCACAGAAACACCCTGGCGTTATTGAAAAATCTTTGCATAAACCTTTGCACTATAAGGCTCCATATGCCTCGTTAATAGTTTTGCTCTTATGGTGTCATCAAGGCGTACTATATTAATTATATCATCTATATTAATTTTTTTTATTTTTCTTCACAGAGGATAATTGAACAGAACAACAAAATCGTGAAAATAAAGTTTGCAGACTTCTCTCATTGTACCGTAGAAAGGAAATTCCCCCGAAACTTTCAAATGTGAATCAAAAATTCACTAAAATCAGTTTAAATAAAATCACGAAAATAACGAGATAATACTGTAACGCGAAAATAAAGAGATGCAAAATTTTAAGCTCGCTAAAATAAATCTTAGCGAAATATTGTACACTAAGGTACTAATCACTAACTTCACTAGTTATTCACTAGATATGTGTTGAGATAAGATACTTATTTTTGTCAAAGAAACAAAATTTGGTATAATAGTGATCACAATATGTGCAAATTTAACTCAAAACCAGGCCACGACGACTTTCTACTTTCGCGAAGTCGTCGTGGTGATAATAGGCTGATTTAGATCTATGACGTGGATGTCAAATTCATTGAAAGAAACCATTACACAGGAGGTCGTGGTTCTATGGGTTCTATTTACAACGCTGTTTTGAATGAAATCGCGTCCTATCTAAAACGTGAACGTTATAAAATGACGTTCGCGTTCTGGATCTAAATCAGGCTAATTCCATTCAACGACGACCTCTGTAATTCCTGATGTAGTGGTAGTAATAGATATTGCGACGACGCCCTCGAAAAACCAGGGAGTCGTCGCAAAGAAATTACGATGCAGACCTCTATAAAACATGGAGCCGTTTACCAACGACCTCAAGAAAACATGGAGGGGTGATGATATCTTTATTCGACGACGACCTTTGTAAATCCTGATGTCATGGAAGTAACACATATTACCACGACGCCCTCGTATAACCAGAGCGTCGTCGCAGAAAATTTACGAGGACGACCTCTGTAAAATATGGTGTCGTCGTGGCAATCTTACGTCTACGAACTCATAAGATCAGGGAGTCGTTGTGGAACCTTCTGTAAAATGACGACGACGACTCACGGTTTCGTAGAGGTCGTCGTAGGCTTGACGTTGCCTTCACCTGCGGAATTTTGACACTAATCCCCCCCCTCATATTATACAATGATCTATATGGCGTAGATATGAAAGCTCAATTCGCCATCGAGTAGGAACTTTGAGACACCTGAAGCTGCTATATTGCAAAGTTCTGGCGAATCAGCATTTGTAGTCTCTGACACGTGATTTTAACAACATCGCTAATTCGTCGAAACTTTATAATATGGCTAATTTTTGTTACAGACAAATTTGAAAATATTCATATCGACGCCATATAGATAATTGTTCTTATACAGTTCATTCGCTGTTATGATGGATGGTTGGGTGGCAGCTTTCCATTCTTGAAAAATCAGCATATAGCAGAACCGCTGGGAGAAAAACGGTAAATTTTACGGCACGACAAAGACTTGGTTTGCGAATAGAGTTGATTCTCTCTATCTCGAACTTGCAAGGAGCCAGAGAATTTGTTCGACATAGAGAAAAAATAGTAAAAGGGACCGAGATTTTAATTCGAGATAGATTCAACTGTATACCACATTTTTCCTATTCGACATATCTAAGAACGACTAGATCCAGTCTACCAAGGAAATTGCCAGTAGTTAATCTAATAACTTTGGTCGAATCTTTCAACCCAATAAATATGTCAAAAGTACACATTAACAGTTATTAACAGTTTTATTCAACCCTGTAGCCCGAAGCTCATATTACATTGGTTTCATAGTGCTCGTACTTCGCCACTAAGCCAATTACATGCCTCTATGCATGCCTCTATACTTCCCGTATACAGTCTTTACGTTTGAGGTCATCAGCTACTGTGCGGATGCAAGGGGTTTAGCTAAAACAGATTACAAATGACGGTTCCATCAATTTGAATGATGTGTTTTCAGTAAATGGGAACATCTGGACTACTGAATATTCCTTGAAACCAAAGCCGTTATCATATTACGGGAATTAATGTTTAAAACTCATGAAAAATATGATGAAGGTGTTAAATTTTAGACCAGTATCATCGTATCAAGCAATACAAAATGTAGAAACTCAGAAACTCTATGGTAATACCTCAAGCCTTTAAAGGGGCCGTTATAAAAGAAGAGCAGTTTTAACAATCAATGTTATCTACAAGAAAGTTTCTTTTTTAAGTGGTTACAATTCACCAAAAAGTTTACATGATATATACATAAATTATTTACACATTCACGCCGCGAAACGTCTATGTCTTTCGCTTTTTCGACACCAGCTCGTTTTTCTTCAAGCTGTCAAGCAAACCTGCAAAAAAAATTTGACAAAATTAAATTCAGTTTATTGCAACAAACTATTGCATAAACTATTGCAACTGGCATTACAAAATTAATCTGAGCGAAGTACAAAGTTTTTAGGGTTTAAAAAAGATTTCGTTCTAAATCTTTAGATAATTGCTGACTTTCATGAAAATATTTTTTCGAATATATCTGGAAATCATTTTAGTAATCGGTAGTCTCTGCAGAATCGAATAATGCGATTTGGCAAGACCAAAATTCATTATGCGACATTTAATGGTCACAAAATATTATGCCCTTCTAAAGGTAATGCAAAATATTGGACTGTTCCGTCGGAAATTGGAAATTCGCAGATAAAGTCTTTTTAGGCGTTTTAAATAGCATCTAGTATCCATAATTTAATTATAAAACGTAAGTGAGTACAAATTTAGAAAACGTTTGATAAATGCGATGAATAAAAACATAACGTACAAACCTTGTAACTCTCTTGGAGGCTTCTTCCCTACAATAATAAAAAGTGTCCATAAAGTCTGTAAAGTCTTCATCGAAAGAATTTAGACCGCTTACAAGTTTGAATAGCCTTACAAATCTTGCCATTGAATTTTCGTAAATATGAACAAACTCAGCGAAAAAAAACTCAGATAAAATTTAATGAGGAAAAAAATCTACGAAATGTCTTCTCTTAAACTATTTGCTATTTTTGCTCCCTTCGACTCCATTCTTAGAATTTTCAATTCCTGTAACTTAAAGCTTTCTGTCGTGTGTGAAAATCAAAATTGTATTCGTCTAGCTATAAAGTACCTTTCCTTGAGGCTTTCCCCATATTTGAACCTCTATCATTGTCATCTAAAAAATCGAATATTGATGAAATTAAACACAGCACCTTTAAGAGTTTAACTTTAGAAGAAATCTCGAGAAGATATTCAAGAAAAGTTATAATTCACCACTCGCTGAGTAAATCGAAAGTCGAACTGTTTTGTCATTAGCTGAAAAAATTATTTAGATGTTTTTGTTTTCGATCGATTTAGAATACAGAATTTCTAATCCTAAGTAATAAAAAATCAATGAAAATCCGAATCAACGCATTCAAAAACGTAATTATTCTGATTATCCGAAGGAATAGTATCGATATTGAAGAAGCTCTTAGAAGCTTTTTTATTGGCATTGATTTACAGATTAAAAATGGATTTTATCTTACGTTTATCGTCACACTCGTCCATGTCATCAATTTCAATGGCGTCACCATAGTTATCTTTTAAAGTCTCTTTCTGTTCACTGCTTTCAGAAAGGATTTCCTTATTCTTTCTGTCTTCTTGCTCTGGCCTTGAATGTT
Source organism: Cladonema radiatum (assembly GCA_025330745.1). NCBI lineage: Eukaryota > Metazoa > Cnidaria > Hydrozoa > Anthoathecata > Cladonematidae > Cladonema > Cladonema radiatum. The sequence continues at coordinate 4,035 of JANSTP010010461.1, forward strand.
CAAAAGATGTATTTACCTCATTCATCAGGTTAGCTAAACAAATTATTAATATTGTGAAACATTTTCTATAAATATAATAGTTGCCAAAAATCAATAATAAAGCAAATATAAAACAACGTGTAGATGTTTAAACTTACATTTTAATTTGAGTACAACATCATCTGGAAACGCTGATAATCTAAGATGGATAGAATTTAACTTTCCACCATTCATTTTTTTCCCGATGCACCCACTCGTGGTGGAAACAACATACTTTCTGATGTCTCTTGCGATTGTCTTTTCTGTGAGAACATTTTCTAAACTAACGTTTACGATATTTCCACATGTGCAACCTCTAGCCTTAGCCAACTGGAAGAACTTTTTAAACTAAAAAAAATTATTAAGTTAAGTTTTCACATTGCAGAGTCTATCATATTTCCAATCTTTCCAATGGGAAAAACAGGGGGAAATTTTGAATTTACCTCTGGGTTTGCAGACAACTCTGTCAAAATTTCTTTTACAACTTCACCAATTTCTTTCTCTGACTTTTTAGCAAAACTGCAATGTTCTGATAAGAACCTTGTCAATGTATCCATATAGGAATTCAAGGTTTCTATAATTTCATCCTCCTGAAAACCACTTTTTTCAAGAACCTTAAATAAAAGATATGAAAACTGACAATAGAGTGAAAAGATTGGGAGAAGTTTTTATATCCAAAGAAAGTCAACCGTTTCAATAATTCAGAAAAAAATGATTTCAAATGAAACATATTCTGAATAATTATTCAATAATTGAAATTCCCCTATACTCCTGTCAAATATGTGATGTTATCAGGTGCATAAGGATAATTGGCAAATATTAAAGCCGACATATCTGAAGATCAATATATCCTAGATGAGAACTTTCACAAATAGTCTGTAGTGTTAAAATATTATATTTGGTCAGATTGAGGTGACATAAAAACCAACATTTCTAATTTTTATAAGAACTAAATAATACTTAATTAACACTAATAATACTTAATTGAACTGATAATTTAAAACAGTTTAGTACTTACCTTAGCTGTACAGAAAAGTAAATTTCCATAATTACTAATGGACCTTGATTCAATTGATGGATATTGTTCTAACACATCATTAACTAAATCCAGCATTTTATCCTCCCGTCTTCTTTTTATGGCATCCAATATCTCCAACAATATGGGTAAACCATTGCTGGCATGACTTTTCAATTCATTCAGTGTTGCTTTAAGTTCATCTTGCTCCTTGAAGGTATTCTTTTTTTTGTCAGCAGGAATTTCATCAAATGGTATTAAACAGATTCTAGTAAGAATCCTGAAATAAATAAGAATCTAAAATATTACCTCTCCAAATGTAAGTTAACTAACCTAAAAGAAAACAATGACCATAATTGTAAGTCAAAATTTTTTGAAAATGAGTAGAATAGTTTCACCATCAAAACATCAACAGGAAGTTGAGACACAAGATGTCAAATTTTAATCAGATGAGTTTCATCATTTTAACTATATAATTAACAGACTGAAATGTGTATGATCTTCAGAATTATGAAAGACAGTTAATTTGAGGACAAATTTTAATGAAACAACCTTGATTTTTCAACATCAGAACGCATGTCTTTCAAAAATAAACCATTTGAAGTCATTATTGCCGATGACCTTGGAGGTTTAGTGTAGGAATTGGCAACTTTCCGTCCAGTCTAAAAAAGGACAAATATAAGCTAAGTACATGATATTTACACCTCTAATAAACAATTCAGAACATATTTATGCAGTGCCAATAAATCATTTATAAGAAAAAGAATATGAAATCTCACTTTATTGTAGATTGTCACCGCCACATGGTCCAACACAGACAAATCTTCTACATCTTCCAACCATAAGGGCACAATTTGGCTGCTTAACATGTTGGTGATTCCAATTGATGTACATTCTATAATTATAAAGTATATTAGACTTAACGCAAACTCAGGATAATAAAATTTTGTCAAATTAAAATTGTTTTCTCCCTTATTAAGGTATTTTCAGTCAATTAGTGCCATCCTCTAATCTTAAAGATCTTGAATAATTTGGACAAATATTCTGCACAACTTTTTTTCATTTCAACAAGTAAAAAACCTTATAACCCATTTGTTTCACAGATATGGCCCAAAAACTTTTTTTTCTCATTCTGTAACAATAATTTTAGGAAGGTAAGGAAATCAACAATAAAAACTGGCTGGTTTTTGCAGGTCAGCAAAATACCAGAAATAAAGGTTGGCAGTGGCTTCCTGAGGTCAGCAATGAGGTCGGTATTGCTGATTGCTGACCTTACTTCACAAGGTTGGAAACAAACAAACTGTGAAGAATGCCATAATCAATAAGACTTAATTTTTGAATCATCACTTGCATACCCTGATAAGCACATGTCACACCAATAATGGACAGCAACATCTCAATAACAGTGGTTTTACCAGTACATGGTTCGCCAATGAGTATAGGTACAGGGAGGTTATGTATATCACAATTGTCATAATGTAGCAACATAACAATCCCTCCAAGACAAACACAGCATGCCCCAAAGTTTTTCGGTTGTATGTCCTTTAAGAGCCTCAGAACCTTGATGATTGTATTTACAGGTTCTTCTGATGATATTTCTGAAAAAAATGGTAAAGATATAGAATAATATTGACATTATCCTATTGTGTGCAATTCAATTCATAAGAGAAATTGAGCTTCACTGTTAATTTGCTAGCAAAAATTAGCCAAGAGATGGTATCACCTTTAAGCAGGAGTGGTTGGGTTTTGACATCATGGGAAGCACATATTGCAAATCCAGCGGTCTCATTACTCACAAGTTGTACTTTGGTGCCATTCTGCTTATAAAAAAGATCTTTACCGTCCACATTTCGAAATACCCACAGTTCACTTTCATGGTTTACCTGATACCCGTAACTCTATATGGAAAATATATAATATTATAGCTAATACAAAAAGAATATATATACCATGTTCGACGTAGGCAACTATATAGTAAGGAAACTTGAAGTTAGTAACCCTTTTGCTTTCCTTCGCTCATGAAACTGATTTCATTAGATTGCTTATGAAATTGATTTCATTTAAAGAACATAAAGCTTTATGGTCTGTAAATGAAATCAATCTTTTTAACTATAAATAAAGGATGTCTTTTATACCTCTATCTTTTTCAATATCAACCTATCAGGATCTTCATTGAAATCTTCAACAAGTTTTTTGAAATAAGATGGCAAATAATGCAAGTTTTGAAAATTCCTTGTGTAAAGGCAGCTGTTATTTTTAAAGGGACTCAAACCCAGTATGTCGTTCTGACTTCCCATTTGTTTCATTGTTATGTAAGATTGCCATTTTCTGAAAGAAATGAATACACAGGCATAAGAATATGTAAAGTGTTGAGATGAATCTTATTAAATATTCAATGTGCCCTTGTTGAGAACAAATTTAGCTAAATTGTGCATTCCCAGTTCTGAGTTTGTGCCATAAAATCCCATCATCTGTTGAGGCTGCAGAATTTGTTATGTGGTGTACCTTAGTTATAGTGAAAGATATGAAAGCATATGCTCAAGACATTGGGTAGAAGAATTAAGTGTAATGAGATAGACTTGTCAAAGAAAACTTAAATGACTTAGTTTCAAAATTTCGTAAGAACATATGTACAAGTTTATAAATAAGAAACCAGTTAGACATGCTAAGAACTTTGAAACTTTTGAACTAGGAAAATGCAGTAAATATTTGCTAAGAAACTCTTTTGAAGATATTCATTATCAGAATTGACTGTTGAATTGACAATTTACCTATAAGAAATTTAGACAGGTATTTGTATTTACTATTCAGAAAGATTTTTTTAAATTTTGGTTTGATTTAATATGATTGTGATTTGTAACTAGCTAGCTAACTAGCAGCTAGCTAGAGTAACATTCTAGCTGTTCTGGAGTCCTTAGAGTTCCCAATGAATATATCTGGGTGGATTTTATAACACTCATGAATTTCAGTTCACTGTTTGCACTATATTTTTAGAAAAAGATGTATACTAGTAAATTCAATCAAAGGGACAAATTATGTTCAATATATTGTGATTTGTTCAATATATTTTCCCAGCAAGATTTCACTGAAGATTTTTTTGAAAGACATTTTGAAAAATACTTTCGCCGGAAAAGTTCTTTCTCCCAAATCTTTCAAAAAAAGGAAGAATTGGTAAGTTTATCATAAAAAAGTGTGTATTTTATTACAAAATTTGCCTTTTCATTTTATTCACTAAGTAAAAATTTTTGCCATGAAATATTTATAAAACAGATCAACTGCAAAAGATTTTTCCAGCAGAATAAAAAAATCAAAACAAGTTTTCCAGGAATTGGACAAATTTGGACAAATTTCATTAATTCATTTTTCCGATTTTTCATTTTTCCAATTTTTCAAACAAGCCAAAAGTGAGCTACAAACGAATGAAGTTTCGTGAATTTCTCCTAAAAGTATAATGTAAACCTTAGGTTATATTCTCTGCTTATGTTTGGTTGACAATGCCGCTGATATCTATTTTGTTTTGATTTTTAATATCTATAAAATATTAAAATCTTTATCAAAAGTATTGTTAAAACTAAATGCCCTAATTTAACAGGATTAGCTTCCATTATTAAAACTATAAAAAAGGAAGGGTTCATCTTGCATTAAATGGATATAGCAGTGTAAAATATATAGCTAACTTAAATTTTTCTAAAATCAATTGGTAAAAAATAACATAAACATTAGCTGCTTCCAATGTTACAGTAGTATGTACTGTCCTCCACTTACTTCTGTTACTTGATGCTTGATCTAATTTATGAATAATTAGGAATAATAATCGCACAAAAATTCCTCCAGCAAACTACATAGCTACACAAGTAGGTACAAAATTAGTGAGCAATTAGCAAAGAATGGCATAACAATCTGTAGCTAGAGCCTAAAATCCTGGAGGTGATAGTATAACTCTGCCACCAACTGATCAAGCAAACAAACAGAGAATAAAAAATAACCAGAAAAAAGTAATTCTTTAAGGCTTGAACTTGAAAACTTTTGTTGACTATGAAAAAATAATTTCTAGTCACATTAAGTACCACAAAAATGATAAAAATATGGCTTTTGAACAGGGTTCACTCATCTTCACAAGTTGGTATAGCACCTGCAATTTTCAAGAGCTTCATATGAGAATCTTTCTGGTCATTTTTTAGTCAAATGTGAATGTAAACTAATTTATAACATGATGCAATAATATCCAGAAACTCAATATACTGTAAACCTTCAAATTGATAAAATGTTAAATTGTTCCAGTTTGTTAGAAAAAACAGAACATATAATGCTTCACTCGCAGCCATTTAGATTAAAATCAAGTGAACAGATTTTAATCTAGTGTGAAAGTGAAAGTGTTTTAATCGAATGAATTCATTCATTTATATTCCCTCAGAAATTTTCTATATGTATTTTATTTTTCTAAAATTTGCAAAAGAAAACATGACTATGCTTCCAGTAGGAAGCGAAAGCTCGTCAAAAGCTGTAGTTCTTTTCTTTCTTTCTCATTTAAGTTGAACAGAAAATGTTTTAAACCCAATTTAACTTTGCTAATATTTTGTCAAAACTAAGTTCTCTGCTCCACAGCAGAAGACTAGGTGGCATTTATAGCATTTTAACAATCGATTTTAACAATACAATTTTATCATAAATTTTAACAATTGATCAGCTACCTTGAATCTTGACGATCCTGGTTTGTGCAGGAGGTCGGTAGGATCTCGAAAACAGCCCCCTCGAGAGTTCCGCTGCTCGTCTTTACAAGGCCAATGCATTTTGGAATCCAATTGGTCAAATCTTTGAATTCTTCTCCTATAAAATATCCCAATTCACCTTCGTGCGCTGAAATCGTAAGGTTTTTCGGAAGCATATTTTTACTTTTCGCGTGAATAATTTATAAATACTACGACCAACTACGATAAGATGCAAATGGCGCTTCTAAGTTTTATTTTCAACTTGTCATAATGTTTTTTATATGTTGATAGAATTAAATAACAATAAACAACCAATCAAAATCTTCGAATTCAATTTCAATTGTTTATAATTATTTACTTTTATTAGCAACGTGGTTGCTGGTACCAGTTCTGAAGAAACATCTGTCACGTAAGAGTATTTCATAATCAAAACATGAAAAAAAAAACAGTCACACTGCATGCTAAAAATGTAAAACATGTGCTCAGGGAATCACCATTTTGCTTAAATTCAAGCGAGCGGTAAAAATTTTATCAAAGCGGAAACATGCTGAACGATTATGAGCTTTGATTTTTAACGAAATCGAAAAATATCTCTCGAAAACTAACAAAATGGAGCTACGAAGAAACTTTTTTTTCTGGTTGCTCTGCAAAATTTTCTTCGAAAAAAATAACGTCACAACATAAAAAAAATAAATAAAATAACAAAAAATAATGCTGATACACTTCTTTTTTTATATATAAGAAACCGCTAATAAGAAACCGTCTAGTAGCCTTCCCAAATTTTAAGAAACTTTTTTGTGTAGAAATATATAAGGTTTTCAAATTAAGAAACTTTAAGTAGAATATTTCGATTTGAGCATTTTACCAAAATCTCTTACGTTTTTTATAAAGTATACATGTGTACAGTATAACGGCATATGTCGTGTGTTTTTAAAGAGAAACGCATATAAAAGAGAAAAGAAAACAGAAAAATTAAGCTGAATATGACTAAATATTGCAAACCCTTTAGACATACATTTTTAAGCATTAAAAAATAAGAAACTATTTAAGAAACTTTTCTTATAAGAAAAAAAAAGTGACAAACGTATTATTGACAAACGTAATATCAAATTATTATTTTAATATAAACATTTTAAGAATTTTGGGTTCTCTAGTTGGTCATGGAAAAAACTTATGGGCTTTGCCAAGAAGCGAAACTTGGTTTCAAGAACTATGGGCCAATAACAATAGAATCAAGTTCGGATGAAAAGAGATATGTAGAGGAGAAAACTGAACCAAAATCTGCTAAAAGAGATGAAACAGTGTAAGGAGGGAATTATTTTTTGAATATGCTATTTCCAATATATATGATTATTTGAAATTTGTAAACTTGGTACATTGTTATATCAATCAATTATGAGCAACTTAGTACCAGTTTGAATTCAAGACGTCATAACGAAACAGTGATGTCATCATTTTTAAAAAATTAACCCCAAATGACTAATTATCGACAAAATATTTTCGAAGATGCACATCTTAGGAACCAAGATTTTTGGCAAATGTTTGTTTTTAGCCGCGCTTACACTACATGTTATTCATTTATATATTAACCACGATATAAAGATAAAAGTCAAGACCCCAATTATATATTAACCAATACATAGAGAGTACGCAGGCTTATCTCTATTTCACGGAGTCAATTAAGTCCACATTTGAGTATTGAGTGCTGGTAGTGCCACGGAGTGCTATTAGTGGAGTAGCCTTAAATTGATGGAGTAGTATGGAGTGCCGATTGAGTGATGGAGTGTGTATGAATTATTTTTGATACTGTAAGCCTTGTTGTGATGGAAGGGATGGATTCTGCTTCCCTTTCTGGTTTAAGAAATCACAATTAATTATTAAATCTATTCAATTTGAAAGTCAGACTAAATTTTACGTTGTTGACAGCAATTTAACAAAATACTTTAAAAAATTATAGATTTTAGATTAAAATATAGATTAAAAATTATAGATTTTTAAAGGGAAGTTTTTAGAAGGTTCAATCGTGGTTTAATATATAGTGCAAAAATATATAAATATATATAGGAAAAATTTTAATTTTATACTTCTTTATTTTAATACTTCTAACAAAGGACCCTTTTTATATAAAATGTGGCTACATCCATTTCTTAGTTTTTCCTTGCATAATGTATACGTAATAAAACCACGTGTCATTTGAAAGAACGTGTATGCACTAGTACCATAGTCGTTGTATTAAGTTACTCCCACAAGAAAACATAAAAAAAGCAACAAGTGAGTTGATGTGCTTATTACCTTTTTTTTAAAAAAAATATTAATTATTTTGTAAAGCCTCGTACGAACAAAGAATCAGGCTATTTGGGTTTCTCGGCCCTCGGCCCTCGGCCCACTTTCTCAGCCCTCGGCCCCCAATCAAAGTCTTGTTTTTTTTAATATATATTTTTACCGTGAAACTTTAGGGGGGTCACACTAGAGCATGCTTTAATTTTTTAAGCTACATCTCCATGACAACATAGCAAATTCAAATGTGACCGCTTTTTCAGGAAAGAAAAACTATTGCTTTTAAAGCACGCTTGCTTTAATTTAAAGAGCCCTTCGAAGCGCTCTTTAACTCTGCTTTATTCTAAGTTCTTTTATTCAAAAAACATACTGCAAACATAATTTAGATATTTTTTAAAAAACCATGAGAGAGAAAAAACATTTGAAAAACGAGCATAAAAAACACTGTCGACGAATAAAAAAATTCGCTGTAGAAAGATGAGTGCAAAAGCATACAAGGGGTATTTGCAATATTTTCGATGTGCTTTTCCATCTATTCAGCCACCAACCTACAATGAATGGCAAATGGCGTATTTCGGAAATACTTTTAACAACAACTCGAACACTAATGTTCAATTTGATGCATCTAGCCCATCAATTCCATCAGGCGCTGAAAGTACAAACAGTTTTTCCGGGGAATTAGTAGACTTGCCTCAAGTCGTTTTCTAGTCGGCTTTATAAAGTCGGAGGTCTGTTACGGGAAAACCCGTACGGCAAATCTGCAGTCCTTTTCGCCAGCGGTTTCCTAAATTTCCGGGATTGTCAAGAATGGACTAGAAGCTAGTCAAGGGAATTAGTAGCTCTTGTAGTAGTAGCGAGGCGTAAGAAAGTAGTAGCTCTTCTCTTAACTTCCATGTTTTATCTATTTTTTTGCGTGAAATCAGAACGAAATGAAATTCCAATGGTTTCAATGGTTTATTGTTTTGAAGTTTGCTATAAAATTAAAGCGTTCTTGAAATTAAAGCACACGGGAATCGCCATTTTAAAGCATGCTATAAAATATAGCACATAGTGTGACCCCCCTATAATTTTCTTTTTGCTCTTTTTTACTTTGTTTCTTTTTTCAAAACTGATTAACATGCACAATACTAACATGCAGAATTATATCACACTCATTCTGAAATTTTTGAATTTAGGAGACTTTATGTTTTACTTTCGATTATTTTCTCTTTAACCCTGACACTAATCAAGATCAATCTATTTTTGAAAATTACAAACACGGAAAATCGGCGACTTCAGGAATTTCGGTCTGAATGTCACTAATGTTACTAAATGTCACTGAATTTTAACAAATAGATATTTCTCGTTCCGGAGTTACAACAAAAAACTACCCCCGTTACAGATAGGAAGAGGTATTCCGATCGTGTTTATATTGACCTTTCCCCTGTCGGGCTTTTTTCTAAATTTACATTATGCTCTGCCTCATAGCGAAGAATGGAAGAGGTGAGTTAGACATTAGGGGTTGTTAGGGGTTTTTTACTTGATCGCTTCTCTCCCATTTCCTAATACACATTTAAGCTAAGCTAAGCACCGGATTTAGCTCCAGTCTAGTGACGTCAAAAAACAGGTTCGAATAATGAGAATGAGAAAATATTTTCATCTAGAAAAATAAAAATTCGGCGGACGAATATTTGGAAGATTTTCAGTTTTGGGACTGCTTCCGCTCCATATCCTACTATAAACATTATATTAGGCCATACCCGCTCCTGTTTCGCTCTCCATATATGACTCTAAATAGAACGATCTATTTTTTTGCCTTTCTTGCTTTGTGGCTACTAGAAATCGACTAGGAACTGGTTTAGGTAAATATCAGTTGAAAATATTAGAATTGCTGTAAAACTCACAAGTAATATGATAGAATTTAATTGGTTTAAAGTTTTCGAAAAGGCAAATTTGAAATCTTTTTTAATCTTTGAATAACTGAACTTACTTCGCACATACTCTATTTTGAAATTAAGAAAAAAAAATTAAGGAAAAAAATTCCGGGCCGAGGGCCGAGAAACCCAAATAGCCCAAAGAATCATTAATATTTTTCTTTTAGTTTTCCTCGATAATATGTTCAAAATACCTTCAATAAAGAAAACCAATGCGACAGCAGGGGACAACACCAACATACTCTACACGTTTTTTTAAAAGAAACTAAACACCAGGCCTATTTCTAGAGGTTTCTAAACATTTTTAAAAATTTGCTTGCAAAAGTTTCTTAGAACGTTTCTTGGGTTTTCATGCATTAAAATGATTGATAATTTAAAAAACTAGTTGATCATTGACTGGTTAATTCTACTCAACAATTTGTACATTGCAGGAAAGAAGACAAAAAATGTTGCTAAAATATTGCCACTCCATCACTGCAAGGCAGAGGCCCTTAAATAATTTTTCCACCTCTGCCGTATATCTTACCTCTTGCGAAGCATTATGCAGTTTTCGTGGGACACTATACTGCAAATAATGTCAGGTATAACATCTTTTCTACCGGACATTTTCCCATGACCGACATTTATTTCAGGGCTTACGACCACTCCAATAGCATCCATCACCCTACTAGCACTCCATCACTCTAATGTGGACTCGATTGACTCTGCAAAAATAAAGATAGCCATGAGAACTTGAGCATTTATAATTTTTAAGTCAATTCGAGCTTGATTTAAAATGAACGAGGAATCTCTTTCAGTTCATAACAGAAAAATTCAGGCATCCAAATAACGTGCAAAAGTTTAAAACTATAAAGGCTATGATTCTTAATTCTTTAACCCTTTAGATATTTTTTGCCAAAAAATAAAATAAATCTTTTTTGTTAATTTGAATTACGGCAATTATCCGGAGCTTCTTTTTAACTAATGTCAAAGAAAGTTGATTGTCAAAGAATGTCAAAGAAAGTTGATGAGAAAAAAAATTTTACATCGAGACCGATCCGGCGATCCAGAGCTAATCCGGATTACCTATTCCGGATTACCGAAGCGGGACCAATGCGGGACTAGTCCGGGACCAATCCGCCAGTCTGAGTCCGGATCCGGATCCGGATCCGTCGATCCGCGTTTTACAAGAAGCCATATGTTCGATAATTGCAATAATCCAAGTGGGAGGAGTCAGAGTCTGGGCATTTTTAAATATTCAGGGCTTCTGTTCTGGGTCCGATCAACAGAAAAAAAATACGATCACTAACAACTTTTATTGTTTTTCTAGAATTGAAAATACTTTCAATCTAAATAATCAATATGTGCGTTTGTATGTATTACTACTATGACTTTGATATTTCAATCTGTACGTCTCCACTATTTGTTTTAAAAAAAGTCTCTGAGGAAATTTCGATAATTGGAAAAATGTATTTTGTCTAACGGACGATAATTGATGACATATATGGAAGCTCTGCACAAATCTCTTAAAAAAATTATCCAAAATATTTGATACTGGATACTACAGATGGTAAGGATAGTGTGGATGCTATAGATAGTAAGGATATAAAAGATAGTAAGGATACAGTGGATAGTACAGATAGTAAG
>JANSTP010010572.1:2561-15589 GCA_025330745.1 Cladonema radiatum
TTCACTAACCTGCACCTGTACGATGCAGAAAAGTCATCAATCATTAGTAAGGTGGAAAGTGAGACAAAAAAGTTGTTGAAATACAGTTTTTGATAGAATTGAATCTGTCCATAAAGGCAACTCAGTTATAACGGCCAACAGGGTGTAAGCCAGGCTCTTATTTTCAGCTTTTCCACCGTTTTCCCAATTGAACAATAGTCTGTTTTTTCCCAATTGAACAATAGTCTGTTTTTTCCCAATTGTACAATAGTCTGTTTTTTCCCAATTGCTCTTACAATACTGGTGAAATAACTTAAATCTTGGACATTATTGTGTAAAACAACAGTAAACTTTTAATAATAACGTTAATTCAATTCTTTAAAGTGTTTTATAACATTTTAAAATGTAAGAATAAAGCTTCAAATAACTAAAATTTCCCAGTGTAATTTGAAAATTGCTGAATGTTTTCAAATCCTGGCTTACACACTGGCCAATTTTCTTGATTCCATTTGAATGGCCCTTATAGACAGAATTCTTTGAATAACTCATAGTATAATTATTGTTAATTATTGGATATTTCCATTGTTTCATCTTGTTTAGACAATCCACCGTTTGAAAAGGGTACTGTATATTGGAAAGTTGTTAGTATGATTGGCTCTATACATGCCTTCTGTTTACAAAACTAAGCTAGGATACTTGACATGCTGATTCAGCTAATTTTCTTTGATATTTTATTATCTTAGTTCAATAGAAGTTCCCTGTGATGCAAGGTTTTATCGAAATGAAAGACATCTTCATCTGAAGAAAATCCTTAAGGTAATTTTTGATCTTTTAGAGGTTTTACAGAGGAAATGTAACTCAGCATTATATATACAATTCCAAATAACTCTATTCTTGCTGTCGCTAGCAACTGCCACTGGAATAAAAAACATTTTATTTTTCTCATTACTAATCTAGGTGGACAAGGCACATCAACTCATAACTCATCCAGATATAATAGCATGTGAATTAAAGGCATGTTCTACTAATGAATATTCAAAAGATACGATTGTACTAATTCTTCATGAGGTATTAATACTTCTTTATTCAGTGATTGCAAAAATGCCAAAAAAGTTATCTGTTATTGTTCATTCAAGTGTTTTTTCTAAATGTGCTTGATATTTCTTTTACTTTAGTTTTTTGTGAGGCGTGCAGAACAGCTGGTTATCTTAAAGTATGCTCACCTGCAAAGATGGGCTAGATTTTGTGAACATACTAAAGTCATTGAAAAATTATCTCCACATTATTCTAAAAGAATAAGGTAGGTCAACAAATTCGAATTGTCAGCTGTCAAAACAGAAATAATATTTACAACAAATTTGAAACTATTTTATACCAAAATCAGCTCGATATCAAGGATTTTTTATGTTTTGAGTTGTTATTTTCTACTATATGGGTTTTTTACTGTTAATTTTTATTAGTGCAAGTTTTCCTAAAAGTTATTTTCTTCATCATTTTCAGTGAAATCGTTGAGGAATATAATGACTGTATTGGGCGTTCAGAGCGTTTATCAAAAGCAAGGGAGGCATTTCTTTGTAAAAAACAAATCCCTACATCAATTGTGCATGAAGATGATTTACTAATTTATACCCGATGGCTGATAACACATTTTCACTCAGCAAAGAAAATTCAGTGTTTTGTTACAGTTAGTTTATGTTTTTTTAAAAAATCTTTCTTGATTTAAGAAAATTCTAATTTAGGAAATCTCATTGCAACTTTTAAAAAAGATTTTTGTTAATTAACCAATAAGTAAATTATTCTACAAGAGTGTGCATTTTCATTAATAGACTTTATGTATGGTCAATGTTTCATAGTCATTTTTTTCAAAAATTTGTCATTTTTTCAAATATTTGTCTCAGACAATGCTTTACATGTCTTAGTATTGTCAAAGCTAGTTTGGAGTGAATTTCTACATTTTGATTTCTATTGAATTGAATATTGATCTTTTTTAAATTTTAAATTTGAGTAATTTTAGAATTTTGTAATCAATTTTAGAAAATTCAGTGGATAAACCAATCTCATTTTCAATTTTTGGATATTGAATCACCTACATTTGAAGATGTTGTTGATGCTACAATGAAAAAACATATGCCGAAATTGTCATCAGAAAATGATTTTTTGAATTCAAAATGGGAGGATAAGAAACAGATAAAATCTAAACATTGGAAAAGAGCTTTCGATATTGTTGAGGAAAATAATAAGAAGAATAGAACAGAGGAGGTCCCAGTACATAGTACACAGCTAAAAGATTTCTCTGAAGTGTTGGACAGTTTATTAGAGTTCTATCATATTGATATGGTATGCTATTAGATTCTTTGGATTTTTGCATTGACACAATAGAAACGGATTGCCCACATTTGATTTTTCGTCATTTTCTGAGTTTTCTTATTTTGCTCCAATAATATACTTGTTATGATCTTCTTGCACCTTTTCTGCTTCAAAAGGGTATAATTTCTAAGGGATAGTGAAGTATGCAATATTCGGACATAAAAAATCTAAATAAGGTACTGGTATCAATGACAGCCTTTTTGAATTTACGATTTTACGTGGTGGGGGCAACAATGCACTGCCATAGATTTGTTATTTTGTGGCAAAGGTCAGCAATTTCTACAAAAGAAATTAAAGTCAATGTAAAGAGCTGATTGGAATATTTGCCTTGAAATATTATGTCATGATTCTATATGACAGTGGTTGAACATTTGCTAAACAAATTGTATTACTTCTTTCAGATAGTTTGCTGATATGTAAGTTTCGAAAGAAAATGTCTGCTGCAAAGATTTGCTGTCCATAATTTGCTTTAGGAAGGCATTTTTGGTAGCAATTGTCATTTGCCATTTATAATTCAGAAGGCTGTGGTGATAATATGCTATGAATAACTTATTATTGTGCATAATTGAGAAGTTGGAAACAATTTTTGCAGTGCATGTTTAAACTTGAGTCTTATATGATTCTCAATGCATATGAGATATGTAATTACTCAGATTCTTTGTGCAAATTGATGAGATTGAAATACAGCGAAGCCTGTATAAGGCAGCCACCCTGGAGACTGGAAATATTAGCTGTCTTATAGAGGTCTTGTGAAAGGCCAACAAAAAGAAATGAAAGTGTTTATTTTTATAAGGTTATAGATATGTCAAAACAGCACTTTTCGTAGATCAATATTCAGTTGGTATTATACTAATTAACTTCAATATTTTGTTTTTTGCTGTGAATTTGAAAAGGTTTTATCAAAATTGATAATTTTTTTTGAATTTGTGGTTGTCTTATACAGGTTTTTACCACTTTAGAACCTGGGAAAAGTAGTCACTGGCTGCATTGGACAGCCGTTTTCTTATAGAGGCTAGCTTTTGTTTAAAAAACTCATTGGAGGAATTGAAAGAGACCTTAGACAGGTGACAGTATTAAAGAGGATGACAAACTAAGTTTGACTGTACTTGTAATTCTTTGTTGTTTAGCGATGCACTCAGAATGGTAATGTGGTCGATGAAGTTGATATGTTTAACTTAGCATTAAGAGTGTTTAAAAAAGAACATTTCAAGCAAGAACAACAAAGAAAGTTTCCAGTATTTGAAGTGAAAGATGAAGATATATTGGTAATTATTAACTTTTTGAATTTTGTCTGCCAATTCAATATGTAATCGTCAACTGTGCAAAATTACTCGAATCTGATTGGCTGAGAAGGCAAGAATAGAGTGCAATTAAATCACTAATTGCACTCTACAGAGTGCAATTACATTTATTGATGAAATACAATTGAAGAGTTTCTGATTCTAGCTAGTTTTGCTCACTAATAAATCTGTAGTTTTGCTAAAATCTCTGTCTTTTATGATAAGGTTTTCCAATATTTGCTCTCCGTTGTAACAGTTTTAACACGATATTTCATGCAAATAATATCGATAATGGATAGCATTGACAAATGAAAAAATGTAAGGCAAAGTCAAAAAGTTTTTTCATTCAGGAGTATGTAAATGTAAACCAGCCAAACACTAAATTGCCATTATTGTTGACGATTACCAAGTGATTAATCGTTAATTGCACTCCGAAACATGGGGTTACTAGTAATAATAGTTACAGCATAGTATTGAGTTCAAAAAGGCATATGTTTTGCTGTTTATTCATCTTCAGAGTTCTTTTCAAGTGCTTTTATGGGAGTAAAAATAATTTGAAAATAGATGAAAAACAAATATTATTCCCTATTGCACATGTGATAACTGACTTTTTGGTAGCTTCAAAATAATTATAACGGACTTGGTTTTGTCTCATATTGCATTACCCTGCTTTGCGAAAATAAAGAATAGCCACTCCAATTTTTGCCAATCAGATTATGTGTGTTTGGAACTAGTAAGTAAAACGCTCTAACTTTCTCCTCTCAAAACCATTGAAAG
Organism: Cladonema radiatum; assembly: GCA_025330745.1. NCBI lineage: Eukaryota > Metazoa > Cnidaria > Hydrozoa > Anthoathecata > Cladonematidae > Cladonema > Cladonema radiatum. The sequence goes on from JANSTP010010572.1 coordinate 6,965, forward strand.
AATTATGTTTTCATGGTTCTGTTTTGAACTAAATACTTTTGTAAATTTAGTTAAGGAATGAAGAAACCAGGGTGACTTTCAAACAGGAGAGTAGCTGGCTTCCATTTGTACAAATCAAACCAGAAGTTGACGGTGAAATGTTGAAACTTCTGAATGATCTCAAAGAAAATAGCAATATCGATGAACTGCTTATCGTATATTCAAGGTGGTTCAGCGTAACTTCGAGTGATACTGTTTTGCGGTTGTTGCGATCTCAAATGAGACAAGTTGAGGAACAGCAGAAAATAAAAAATTATATCATTGGTAAAACTACTAGACATGTGTGGAAAGATATATTTGACACTTCTGCTAAAGGGTACTCTCTTATTCAATATGGAAACTATAGCAGGATAAAATACCATTATAGTTTTTTGTATTTAGTAGCTTTATTAATTGTTTTTCTTTACCCTATAATTATTATTGTAAGGCGATTGAAAACTTTTTTAAAATATTCTTCAGTTAGGGTGATATCTTTGAAGTGTAGTAAATATTGGTGGCCAAATTTTGTTTTCATTTTCCCCTAACTTACTCTGTAGTCAGGTTTGCAACTTTTTATTTACACATTTGCTTTTCTAGGAAATCTCCCAATGATGGTCTACTGGATTTTGATGATGCTGTATTAGAAAATGATGCTTCGAAAAATGATTATGATTTGGAGCTAAGTTCGTCAGCAGAGAAACTTGGTTTGAAGGAGGATAATATAAAAAAACATCCACTCACTGGAAATGGAGCATTTATGTCATATTTGGTGTTACAGTTTCTAAAGATCAAGCATGAAAGGGCTATGGTAGATACTATTATGATATTTTTCTTGTTAACTTCTTTCGGAGCTTCGGGTTTTTCTATAATCTTCGAGGGAACAAGAGACACCTCTGGAAGGCTGAACGACTGAGTATATGTTAGTTTATAAGTGTGTTTGTTATTGTATATGCATCATGTGTACAAAGTAAGCCTATATTGCGTGTATATGATGGTGGAAAACTAACTTGATGGCTGTATGTGCTTCGTGGTTATGGTAACAGAGTGGTGATTTGCGTTTCAAAAACAATGGGGTTAAAAATGTACCATCTCCGCCTGGACTCGAACCTGCGACTATTGGTGCAAAATGCTAGAACGTTAACCTTTGCGCTAAACAACCTGTTTGTTTGCGCGATCTTAGCTGGTACAAACCACTTAACAATATTATGGGTGCAGTGATTGTTATGTGCTGTTGCAAGGACGCTTCCTAAGGTGCACAGAGAGAAAGCCTTGCCAATCTGGCGTATTTTACATTAATAATGCCTTCACCAATAGGGTGTGATAATGTACAATCCTAGAGCAGTACTGCAAGATAAGAAATAATATTTGAAATTCTGAAAGTTATCCAAAAATACAATCAGTCTTCGTCAGGCCCTGTCTGATTGTATCGGACTCGTTTCTGAAGCCAAAACCGCGGTAGACTACAGGAATACGGGCTTTGGATAATTGGCTGATGCCTTTTGGTGTCAAATATTCTTCCTTATTTGGAGTAAGACAGAACAAAACAATATACCTTTGGAACGCCATTGAATATCAGAAAACTGAAAGTATGGAGATCTAAAATTTTGAGCATCATGAGCGTAGTTGGCGTTTGATCATTTGATTGTGTATATACGAGAAACCCTTGCATAGAATCAGGAAGTGGGATGAGAATGGGTGTTGCATTTGGAGACCTTTCGATGACGGAAAGTGGGGTCAAGCTCCCTCGCGTCTAAAGGAGTAACCCTAAAGGGTGGTTGTTGAACCCAGGAGATAGAGATTGGCAGAACCAGATCCCAGTGGGAGCAGTCGGGGGGCTAGACGTTTTCGTTTTTGAAGGTCTATAGTCATTTTCCGTTTTGTCAACTTCAGTAGAGTAGTTGTTCATTTTTGTCCATGTTCATAGTAATTATTTGTTTGTAAATTTTGGAAGGTAGAGTAGTGCGTTTGAATTTTGTATTGTAGTTTGATATGGGGAGAATGTATCTGTGTAGGGTATAAGGTTGAGATTGAAAGTGTATGTGAATATGGTGTACTTTATATGTTCGTTTCTATGTTCATTGTGTTTGCATATGATGGTGTAAGTTTGTGTGCATGCCTAGTAAATAGTGTCTATGTTTTTGTAGTGTAAAGTGGAGGGAGTTAGATTCCTGTGTGTGCATAGCTGGAAGAATGCAAGTTTGGGCTAGCGAGCCTAAATAATATTCAATTTTGTATTTCAAAGGAGGAACAAGAAACACTCCCAGAGGCCGAGTGCCCTAGTATATGTTCGAATGTAAGCGTGTGTGTGAGTCGGGTTTGTTGTGAGTCATTGTAGTAGTTTTCTGGTAATTCGTCATTTGAAGAAAAAAAAAAAGTAGTGATGGGCAGGGATTGAACCGGGGACCTCTGGATTTCCAGATCGACGCTCTACCCATGAGGCCATCAGAGCTTAGCATCCGCAAAATTTCAATGTGATTTTATAAATGCATTTGGATTTTGTGTAGTTAGAATGAGGACAAGTGTATGTGCATAGTGTATAAAAGTGACTGTCTGTGCATATGGTTTATTGTATATATTCCTTTTTAAGTGTGTGTGCTTTCTGCTTTTGTATATGCTGGCATGTGTGTCTATGCGTGTCTGTAAAAACAATGTATGTGTTTTTGTAGTGTAAAGCGGAAAGAGTTAGTTTTCTGTGTGTGCATAGCTGGAAGAATGCAACTTTGGGCTAGCAAGCCTAAATAATATTCAATTTTTCTATAATCTTCGAGGGAACAAGAGACACCTCTGGGAGGCTGAACGCCCGAGTATATGTTAGTTTATATGCTGCGTTTGTTATTGTATATGCATCATGTATACGAAGTAAGCCTATATCGTGTGCATGATGGCTGTCTGTGCTTCGTGGTTATGCTAACAGAATGGTAATTTGCGTTTCAAAAACATCGGGTTAAAAAATGTACTGTCTCCGACTGGACTCGAACCTGCGGCTATTGGTGCGCAATGCTAGAACGTTAACCCCTGCGCTACACGACCTAATCGTTTGCGCGATCTTAGCTGGTACAAAACACTTAACAATATTAAGGTGATAAATTGCGTTTCATCAGGAGCCAAACATAAAAGGCACTTTTTAAGTAGTTTAAGGGGTGTATGGTGTATTTTCAGCAAATAATTGTTTAAAAGGGCAGAGCTTCGGGGTACCAGACCCTTATTTGCACCAGACCCTTCTATTGGGGCCTGGAAGTAGTTTACGTTTGAAGATTTATTGCCTTTGAGACTTCTCTAAAAAGTTGGATAATTTATTATGCCATAAAGTTTATAGAACTATGATTATATGCATAACTAGGTTTATGGTAGCGTGTCTGATGCACTTATGTACGTTTCTCTTAATTTTGAGCTTTTGAAAATCTTTTTCACAATTACTTTGCATTTATAGTACTGTTCTAAAGTTATAAACTCAAAAACATTATTCAATGAAGTAGATATAGTGGTTAGATTATGCATTGATCCTGATCCTGACTGGGAAAGCAAAAAAGATTCAGGGACTTTTGACCTGACGTATATTTTCAGAAAATTTCATTGTAAATGGATCTTAACTTTTTAATTAACACAGAAGCTTTTCCCAAAAATACCATTTTAACCTGTGATATTTAATAGCAATGACACCACAAATTTCTTATCTTTGGACAGAATTTTAAAAGTAAAATATCTTTGAGCTCAAACATTTTCATATGAATCCAGTTTAATTACAAAAGCCATAAATAAGTATAAGTTTAAGTAAGTAATAATATTCTCCTCCCTTCTACAAGTTAGAAGCCCTTTATCCTTTATCTTAGTGTCTTTCATTGCTGAATTATTTTCGATCAATTGAAAGAATGGTAACTATCAATTTGAACCAACTAATGTTTAAACATGACGACACTACTAGAAGAGAACAAACATACCAAAAAAACGTTGCTGATAATCATTATATGCATAACTCCCCTGTCGATCATATTATCAGCAAATTGGACATTATGAGACAACATGAAATTGATAATTACGATGATTTTCATGTTGTTGACAAAGATGGAATGGTGCATGTGCAAGACAGGTCTGGAATACAAATCATGTATGACATAGCACTAGAAGATTTCTCGTGAGTCTTGCAAACAATTCTTTATAGTAGATTGTAGTGTCAGTGGCATTGCTGAAATTTATGAAATCATAATACGGTATACATGGTCAGAGCAAGCAAATCTCTAATTACCATAGGTTTTAAAAGGTTAAGTGAAGACAGCTTGGTTTAGTCAAAACCCATGGCTTGTGACCTACCCCATGCCCTTTAATAAAACCAAGTTATCTTAACCTAACCTAAAAATTCTCTCTGACCAAGTATACGATAAATGTATGTTGTTAAGTGACCGAAATAATTTAGAGTAATTATAGATGTTTCATTTGAGTGGGTGTTTCAGCGAACAATAACATGTTTGATTACTGTCGGTAAACAAATCCTTCAAGGCTTGTTTCACAGTGTTTAAAAAAAGTTTTTAAAAAATGAAAACTTCTATTTTCTAGAAAATTGGAAGAAGAAATGTTACTAATATGCACAGAGTACATTCAAAAGAAGTGTCTTGCAAAAGATGATAAACTAAAATTCACTGACAACAAACTTGAAATATATGGTGGACAACACATTGATCGGTTTGCTGTCTTGCATGATATTTGGTCGAAAATGAGTGAATTCATGTTGTTGAAAAAGCAGATCATTGATTGTTACGTTGAAGTTTTTCATCATGTTATTGATGTTAAAGATAAAGAAATCATCGCTAAGGTATTATTAAGAAATTATTTCTTAAGAAATCAAAGTGTCTCTCAAAGCAGAAAACATGTCATCAGAAAATGTTGTTAGAGGTATTTTGGGTTTCTTCTTTTTAGGCCCCCATCCAAAAAACAGAAGCATTGATGCTCTACTAGATGTGATAGAGCCCCTTTTACAACTGTTTTTGCTTAAATGATAGATTAACTTTAAGTTAAGAATGGAATGGTTTGATGTTTTTCTTGAAGCAAAATTTTTTGTTAGTTCATAGCATCAACAGCATGGAGGAAACCTAGATATGATCTGAGTGGTGATTATTTTTTGCCATCGTTAATTCTGGAATGCAATATTCTGAAATCTTATCGTGAGTTATTTAAAAACATCATTAGTGACCAAGTTAATGATCAAAGAACATACTTACAAAGAATATATCGTGATGACAAATCGAGATTTGGTTTTCCGTTGAAAGTTGTGCCGATTCAAAACATTGTTTTTCAGTCTGGTAGCTCAAACCCAAGTCCCATATACATGCTCGAATACCACCCATCTCTTGCTCTGGTGACACTGATTGTCAAAACGATTAAAGAAACATTCACCCACTTATTACACATGTATCAACCAAAATCTATGCTGCATAAAGCCAGTCTTGAACTTCACTTGGTCAAAAAAGTTAACAGATTGTGGATGGAAAAACAACCCATTGGAAATACATTTTCGAATCAAATAAAAAAGACTTGTTTTCAGATGTTTTCATTGACGATCCTATACTAGTGTGTGATGTTATCAAGTCATTGTTTGGGGGAAATAATTCAAATATAAGACTAACTGGTAGGTTTTATTTGCGTTTTATTTTTACTTATGCAATGCACTGTATTTTACATGCACTTAATGTACTGGCCATTATAGCTAACGTAGCTTTCATTGTGGATGCTGCAAACAATAAAGCATCTCAACACATTTAACATCTTTTATTAGTGCTATGCAAAATTTTGACTAGTAGAGATGGTATTATAATTGATTTAGTCAGATTACATGTGTATATTGTTTTTGACAAATGCTGATGAAGAAATTAATTCAATCACATGAAAACATGCTTTTTATTGATAACACATTTTCTTATTGCTATTTATTTTTTGTGTTGTTTACGTTGAAATCATTTGTTTAGGAAGTCGATCAACTATGAAAGAGGAGTCTGACAAAATGCTGTTTGGTTGGTGTAAAGCTTTAGAAGTACTCAGTATGCATTATAGATTGCTACTTAGTGCTAATGAATCAGCAAGCCTTCTTAAAATTTATGAGGGAATTGTTCAGAAGTTGGGTCAAGATGAGTGTCATGCTTATATGAGACCATTGTCATTTGATTTTGCTGTCAAACAAACAGGAAAGCTGAAACTTCCTCTTACTTTTCAACAGCTGTTAGATGATGAAAGTAATTTGGATAGGTATGATTTGGAAATCAGTTTTTAAGATTTTTTGAAACAAAGGAGTTTATATTATCCATTTGTTGAGCAATGGATTATCCTTGTAAATATTTCTTTAAAACCAACATACAACCATTTCTAATAAAAAAAAGTAATTTGTAGGTCAATGTGTTCAGAATAAAGTTCTTTGGAAACAATAATATTAGATGCTTTAAAAAGTGATGGTAAAGCTAATGTCATGCTTAAAATTATTTCTTTTCAGAGAGTCATTCAGGAATCTAGAATTCAAGAATGCTTTCTCCCCGTTTGAGATACCTATGATTAAAATTTTAACAACAATGATAAAATTCTTACTTGCGATGTCATCAAGATTTATCATCTTTTTTTTGTAAAAGCAAGACCCTTTCATGTAAAGTCAATAAAAAGATTGACATGTTTACTTAGAAGTTTAATTCTATTTATCAGAGTTAAGGCTGAAAACCAGTTTAGCCATTTTTGCTGAGTTTCCTCTTTACAATTTTAATTCTCTGATACTATAGGTCTTGGATATGATGTTTATCTTTTAGATACACGCCATCACAGGGTGTTCTTGACATCATGGAATTGGATGAAAAGCATTCCTCCATGTTTACTTTCCGTAATCAAGAGGGCTTGGTGAACATTCTCACTGGAAACAATATCGATAAACTGATAGTTACTTTCATGGTTCAGATAATAGCGAAACATTTGCTGATGTCAGCAATTCTTACAGTTGATAATTGCCTGAATATAATAAGAAGTGAAATAGCAGAAAATAACGAGTTAAGTGAAGTATCAAATGAACAATTAAACCAAGTGTCTTTGGTAGCTTTGGCTAAAAAGTCATCATTTCATGGTAACGATTTCTGCTTTTAGTCATTTCTTGTTCTTTTTTGTCTAAACTTATACTTGGCCATTCACTTAAAAACTGATTTTGAGGTTGCTTTGAAATAGAGAACTACCAAAGAACGGTCTTTCTATTCCCATTTCCCTTTAGGTCACTATGGCAAAGAATCTTTTATTTGAATAATCGTTTAAAGCGAATACAGAAAAAGTGTCAATGCCAATAACTCTTCTCACCTTCTAAAGGTGATAACTTTCCTGCTATTTTAGCATATGAGTTATCCCTGCTCAGCCTGGGATTCCACCCCGCTGCTAGTTTGTTTTTTTTTTCTTTTTTTTTATTACTCAGAAACTCATTTTTTGAAACTTTGTGATTTATGCAAAGTTACCGACACACATGTTTATTAAAAAAACATTTGGATAGCAATGCTCATTTTTTCACAACAGCGCCCAAGTGATCATCCGATAGTTCAATTTTCAGAGTAATTTTGGAGGAAAATCAAAATTTTTGGCCTATATCTCTTTGAGCTTTGAACCTCTATTGATTTCAAAGTCATTTGCTTTAGGAACAAAATGATGAAAGCTACATAAAAAGTATTGGAGTATTTGAGTATTGCTAGTATTGAATCTCTAAAGCTGGACTTAATTTTTGTCCCATATTTTTTGCAACCTGCCATAGGAAAAAACAATATCATCATGAAATGTGCCAGTGAAAACAAAAAGGGAGAATCGATTTAAAATTTGACTCCATCGATTCTTCATTAATGGCATTCTAATAATTTTTCACGTGTTCTATTTAAAAATACTTCTTGGCATTCTTTTTAGGATGTGGCATCCATTTACTACCATCCAAATGGCATCAATTTTTTTGATGCCATCAATTTATTGGCATCCAATGTTCGGATGCCATCTAAAAATTTGCATTGTGTTTTTGTTGGTATCTAAAACTAAAAATGATGAATTCTCTTTTTTTGCTTTCACTAACACAAAAATGCTGATGACATCATAGGTTGAATTCATTAACAAAGTGCTCAGAAACTGTACAAGGTTTCATGGCTTTAGCGTACAAGTCATTCCCAAGAAATTAGATGGAATCATCCAAATTTTTGTGTCAAGTTTAATGTTTTCATGCAGGTTCGTCTGCCGTTTCTAAAGGGAATGTTGTGAAAGACTTGATGTTCAAGAAACTGTTCAATTGTTTCATCTCATTGCAACCAGAAAAATCGTTCTACAGAGATAAGATGATCAATCAATATCTCCTTCTCAAAGAAAAGAAACAAGCGAACAATTTTGAAGAAATTAATCAATTGAAAAGGTTATCCTCTTTATTACCCAACCAAGTGGGCAATACCGTAAATCCTCTAATCAACGCCAACCCTCTATTAAACGCCTCCCCTCCAATAAGCGCCCACCCTAAATCTTCAAATATTAAATAAACACCCACCTCCTACACCCTTTAAAGGGAGTGTCATACTTAAAAACAACTTAAGCTCAAATTAAAGAGTTCATTGTAATATAAAACAATCTTTTTAC
>JANSTP010010794.1:0-15585 GCA_025330745.1 Cladonema radiatum
ATCAGCAAGGGATCGCGCAGCGATCTCTTGCTGGGACTGCGTCAGCAGGCCAAACCGACGGTTCAGCGTCGGAGCGACGCTGCGTGCAGCTAGTAAACATATTAAAGGAAAGATGTTTGTAATATTAGATATTATGATAGAAAGCAAATACATATACATACATACAATTGCAGCTTAGGGAATTTCCACAATAGTGTAAGTTGAGAACTAGCAATGTCATCAAGTATTTAGATGAAATAAACCAACATATCTCAAGTTACACTTAGTTTCACATCTAAACAACATTAATTTATTTGTCTCGTTATAAGTATTTTAACGTCTAATATATTCTCAATATACCTACCTACTCTTGAAATCATTTAATTCGATTTGTCAAGGGGAATTGAAAGTTGTTCAGTTTACATGAATATTCGAATTATATGATTTCGAATTACGTGAGTTTAGAGGCAAATTAAAACATTTTAAGAAGTTAACAAACAAAGAATCGCAATCAACATTTTGCGCTTTAGATCGCAGCTATGTTTCCTACTTTTTCTCAACTATGCTAAAGGCGAGCTGGTTCGTGAGATTTACAAATGTGTTTTGAAAACAGATGTCACATTTGAAAAAAAGAGAAAAAAAAGTGAGCCTATCCGAAAAGTATTTTCTTCTCACATAGGAAATAATAAGACAAATAATTTTCTGCCATTATTTTTCCAACTAAATACCAATTACGGAGCCGGAGTGCTTTAGGAAAGTTTGAACACAGATTAATCATTCTTTTATACATACCATCCAAGTGCAGATCTCTAAAAATCGGCAGCTTTAACCAAAAGCAGCTGGATGTTTTGAGATGACGTTGAAAGGGGGCTAATCGGTAGAGCCTCCAGGGACTCTGCAATTTTACTCTCGAACTAGACTTTTTTTGTTTTAAAATGGACATTTACTGAGACTGGTATTGAAGGTAACTTGTAGGTTTGTTTAGTCCTCAGATATATTTTTTTCGCCCACACCATTTTTCTTTGTACGGCTAGTAGTTTTGTAGCTACTGTAACTCGGGTTCCCTACTGGCTGATGGTTATGAATAGATAGGACCGTTACTATTAAGAACAGGATCCCAATCCTTCCTCCTCTATTCAAGTGGTGAAACTCTCAACAAAGAATCACGTCACAGTTCAATTCAAGTTTCACTCTATTAACTCGTATTAAAATTCAGTACAATTCAGTAAATATGCTTCAGTCTTGTTCTTTAATATATCTTTGTCTCAAAGTTTGTATTTTGTTTCCAATAATTTCCAGTATTCCGACGTCTTCTTGTTGATTGCGCAGTATTCGATTAACAAGCTAGAACTAACCACAAGGTGATCAAGTTTGCAGTAAAGTCCCTTTAATCGTTGATCTAGAATGAAAGTCGTCATTTGAAGTCTTCTATTTATACTATCTTTTCGAATATTGTATTAGTCATTATGATGGTGCAATATTACATCATGATGGTGCAATATTCTTTGGCATTTAGCAAATTACTTTTTGCGGGTCAGTAAGATTTGCGATTCGGAAAATACCTTTGTGAGTCAGCGATATTTTGCGATTCGGAAAATACCTTTGCGACGAACTGCAGCATGAATTATTAATTATGTTTTGATTTGTGTTCGATTCGTATTTCTTGTGCTTTCACTGTCTGTTACACTATGTTGTCCAGGCACAGTCGGGCAGGGAAATAAGGAACATAAAATATAATAACTAATGATGACGCCCTTTTTTGTGTCTCGATAACATAGCAAGTAAGAGCGTCAATTTTCTCGATCAAAATCAAGTTGGGTGAAAAAATACATTGCGAAAAACAGAAAAAGAAAACAAATTGATCAACTTTTCAGGATTCGGGAGATATCTTTGAGAACACGGAGATCGGGAGGTGAATACTAAAATCAGGAGGCTCCCGAAAGAATCGGCAGACTTGGACCTTATGTTTGTAGTTACAAAATGTTGAAAAAATAGCGATCCTTAAATGGATAGTTTGCAGATATACGCTTTTTTTTAAAATAAGAACAATTTTATAAGAACACGAGTCTCAAATTTTAGCAAAAAATTAGAACAAGCTAAGAACAAACTGAGGCTCGAAATTGTAAGGAAGTGGTAAGAACACTTATAATTCTCTTATTTGCAGAATAACATCGAATATTACAGTAGGAAAATAAGAACACTTTAAGAACATTTCCGCCTAGCTTTCGTCTAAAAATTAAGAACAGCCAGGCTCAGGTCAGATTTTACTGGTTCTTATAAAAAAAGCGTGTAAATAAAATCTTGATAAAATTAATCTTTGCAATTGTTTCACTTTCTCGTTTACTGAAGCTTGTCTGCTTCTGTTGGAACATTACTATGATTTTATTTCATGAAGATTTGTCACAGTTCAATTAAAGGTATCACATCAATGAAAAAGATTTAAGAAACATGAGAACTTGGTAATCAAATATGTTTTTTTTGCATGAGATATTTGTTTGTTTCATTGAGAGAGGTTATTGCTCAATAATCGAACACTTAACCGAATAACTATTGTGCTTTCAAAGTACTCTTCAAAAGGGATTTTACAAAAACACGTAAGAGTAATTATAAATACGTTGCAAAAATGAAGTCTTTACACCAGTTTAAACGTTGGCTGTTCATCAGTAGCAACGCAGAAAAATGGGATCTAGCTTCAGTGTTGAGAACGATACTAAGCAAACTGTTTGGATCAAGCATGGTATATGTAAAGCTGCGTTGTTTGGTAGTGTTGCTGGTGTAGCAGTTATATTTGGAGGCATAGCAGTCGGAGGAGCCATGCTAGCAGGTGGGGCTGCAGCCGCAGCAGCTTCATCAACGTTTTTAGGACTCACAGCCGCTTCGTGGGGTGGAGTTGGAACAATATCAGGTATACTGTCAGCCGCAAGTGCAAGCACTTTTGCGGCCGCCGCTATGACGCCGGAAGAGCAACGAAAACTGAAGTCGCTAGAAAAGAAAATTAAAAATGAATTGTTGGAATATAAAAAAATTGAGCCAGGAGAGAAGTATTGTGTTGCTGGAAGTTTATCACTAGTTTTAACCGTCACCGTTGTATATGATGACTTTAGAAAGGCGTACTGTAATTGCTTTACTGGATCCACACCGGGAAGCAACAGAGGATATTATCTAACGGAAGATTTCTAGAAACAGTGAGACGTTGTCTTATAGAGATATTAGCAACTAGTCTCTGTATAACACAAACTTTGATGATTGACGAGACATACAAAACTTATTTGAAAGAATTCTGAAACTTTCTGAAATGAAAAGAAATAATTGACAATATTTTGGAAGTATTACTGAGTAAGATTATATTTTTCTAAATAGAGACCTTTTTTATTATATTGCCAGTACAGAGGTAATATATAGCAAATGTATTATAGTTGCAATAGAAGAAATTTTAAAGGGCATAGTTTTTCTTAGTTTTTATTTGTCTTTTTTGTCTGCAAAATCGCTGATATAACGAATGATACATAATTGAAACATACATATGACGTCTGTTAAAACTTAGAAATATATGGTCATAGCTAGATTTACTTTCATTGATATTTCTATTCTTTTAAAATCTCTTATTGTAAATATTTTCATTTTGACAATGATCGTGTACTAGTACGATCAGGATATTAATAGTTTACGAAATACTTCTTGACATCAAACTTTTTTGTGCATCAATATAAAAAACATGAAAATCTCGGAATTAACAGGTTTCTCATATGCCCTCATTTGCCCTCTATCGAAATACTCAAATACTGACACAGACGGGGCCAAGGGGGAGCTCTTTTTTTTCTTCTTTCTTCTTTTATTTTTCTGGAAAAGGCTGATTTTACTAACATCCAAAATCATCCAAGATTTTTCAATGAAACTGCATAAAAGTGTTCTTCAATCTTAAAAAATTCTTGGGAACCTTAAAATGAAGCAAGAGCAGATAACTGATACAAAGTTTCTTGAAGGCCATTAATAATCGTAGCCCGGTACCAAAATTTAATTTTATCCATTTGCTAATTGTAACGAATTGCAGAAAGTTTGGCACTAGAATTTTTGATGAGGAACTTATGCGACCCTAATTTTGCCAACAGTAATTTTGCAACCAACCTAATACTTTTTAGAATGTAAGCAAAAAAGTGCTAAAACATTAGTTATAATTGTAATTGGCTAAAGATGCAATTTAAAGGCCTATTTATCATACCAAACACGCTTGAAATGGAAAGAGAATGTTTTTTGATCGAAAAATATTTCAAAGTGTTTCAAAGTACTTTTGTTTTAGTAGCAATATAGTCAAAACCCGATCAAAAAAGCTCTTCTGGTTGCTTCTCAGTTCTTATTCACAGTAAGACCTCTGACCTGTCTTAGTGTAAACGTGTTCAGAAAAAGTTTGTCTATTGCTCTACCAAGTTTTATTACTTTATCATAAGTTGTTCACAAAACGCCCAGGTCCAAAGACATTCATGGAGGTAATTCAAGCCCCCTTTTCCTCAAATCTCAACTAAGCCTCTGCCACCCATCCTCCCTTGAAACGAGAACTTTAAAAATAAACTTTATGGTCAATTAAGTTGGAATTTAGGTTATATAACTTATCTATATGGGCCTGCAAAACATACTGACAGGTCAAAAAATATAGTTAGAGTTCGTCAAAAGAGATGAATTTAAACTTTCGCAGTACCTTATCGGCCTTATTTCGCCGGCCCCAATTCGAGACCGGCCCCCTTTACACTGAGCCCTTATTAACTCCGGTCGAAAAAATTTCTCAGCTCCAGTTAGGCTTTAGGAAAATAAAAATTGGTTAACTGAAAAAAAAAACAAGTGGGTCAATTTGTACGATATATATCGATTAAAAGGAATATAAGACTTCCTGAATGACTAAACATGGGCGGCTCTTGGAAACTAGCTGTTAATACACTGGTGCTGAAAGGGTTGAATATATATACAGTTGACTCCTGATAACTCGAACTTTCACGGGTGCGTAGCGGTAGTCCAACAACTCATTTGTCCGACATTTCGGTAGTCCGACAAAATAGGTACTTTTAGTCCGACAGTTCCTTTTATCTAAATCCAATTTGTCCTATATCCCAGTTGTCCGACAACTTTAATATTTACTTTCAACTACAGTCTGTCTAAGAGAAATTATCCATGAAAAACATAGTAATCATCAAGCTTATATGCAGACCGGTCTGGGAGATCTTTTAAGTAAGCCATTCCTTTTATCTATTGCCTGAATAATGTTAAAACTCACAATTACAATTTAGCCTATTGTATTCTGTTAACGGCAAAACTCATCATACATATATTGTGAAAGTCAAAAACGATCTATATTATAAATAACATAGACTAAATTTTAGTTTTAGGTGCATAAAGGTTTTAGTGTTTGAGGTAAAACGACACATACGTCTTTTCAAAGCATTCTTTTCTTTTGATTACTGGTTCCTTTTCAATGATAAGGAAAAATTCATGTCATAAGTTTTAACTGCAATACCCTCGGCTATAAAAGTTCCTTAAGGCAATACTCTTCTCAGAACTACCCCTACATTTATCTTCATTATTTTAAATCAACCAAACATAGGAGAATAAACTTTATAAGGGTATATGGCCTTGAAGAGTCGGATAAATGAGATTTCGGAAAAATTGGTTGTCGAAAGAAAGATACGTTGATGGGTTTTGTCGGCAATATGATACTTTTTTGTCGGACTGATGATATATTGGAAAGATAACTGTCGGACAAGTGCGGACCTCCCAACTTTCACATGACCTAGAAAAAAGTTCAACCTATCGAGTTTTCAAAAAATTAGGAAAAACTAGGAAAGTTACATATTTGGAAGATATTTCAACATTTTTCATCTCTTACATTACTTTTCAAAGAAAAATTGCGTTACACGACAAGTGCGTTTATAACTGTCGGCCTTTTCAAGGTTAAAAACACTGTCCACTTTCGACTTTGATGCTTTTTTGCAAGTGATTTTTAAAAATCGAAAGAATTCAAAACATTTGAACATTCGAATTTAAGTTAAAAAGTTCGAATGCTTTTGGAAAATATTTGAAAAGGGAAAGAAAAGTTCGGACTATCGAGAGGAGTCCACCCTGGAGACCGAGAAATACGGTCTACCTAGCGAGACGGTCGAGTATTCCAGTTATCGAGAGTCAACAGTAAAGTTTGAACACATAAATACATTTTTGCATTTTACACCGGTTATTTTAAAGCCTTTTTTCGCCGGCCTATTTCACCACCGGCCCAAATTAACACCGGAGCAAAAATTAACGCCAATTAAGGGCCTGCAAAATAAGGGCCGATAAGATAGGCAGTGACAAAATTCCTGGTGGCAAAGATTCCAACGTAGAAATTTTTTGGGCTAACCCTTCATACTGTCAATGTACGACATTAGGAGGGTACTATTATGCTCAATTTCATTAATATTTTCACAATTTCTTGGACAAACTTTTCCAACAAAGTACGTAGCATCACTTTCAAAAAAATCTATTCATTTTCTTTTAGATTTTCCAGTTTTTAATTGTAAATATGTGGTACGTAGCACGCCATTCCTGACAGTATGAAGAGTAACCCGAAATTGAAATTTCATTAGTGGCAAAAATACCGGCGGCAAAATTACATGCAAAACTTCCAGCAGCAAAACTTCTATTGGAAAACTTACTGAGCAGCAATTGTAGCACATCTTTAACAGGGCACAGGGCCTGTTTTTTTGGGTTTTTTTCTCTTAAACGGTTTGAACTATCATCCACAGTCGAAAGTATTTTTCTCCAATGGTCAGAAGTATTGCTGATTGTTGGGAGTATCTCCAACTCTGACTTTGAAAGTTTGACGGATGAAAGTATCGTTCTCGCGTTTTTTTCTAGAAATATCTTATCAGCATTTTCTTGTTGGTTGCTAGTATTAATGAACTAGTTTCATTACAAAAGGGAATCACAGAGATTAAGGGAACTCCTTTATAGTTTAAGGGAGGTTTTCAATGCTTTTTCAATTGGATGAAGATGCAGAGAGTACTAACGAGATCAAAAGAAAACACCCCCCTAAAACTCATAGTAAAGAAAGGCCATATCGAAAGATTTTCCATTTCCAGTGCCAATAAGGAACCATATATAAAACCACTATAGAGCATGTTGAGTTCACTCGAGCATAAGTTAGCAAAAAAATAAAGTATTGGGTATAATTTTAGGTATACGTTTGAAATGTTTGAATAATGGAACAATCAGGCATGGTATTATTATATTACGTTTCGTCAACAATTAATAGCAAATTTACAAAGATTGCAAAAATTGCAGGGACACCTAACTGCATAAAATAAAAGCAATCTAAAGGGTCCCTTGGTAAATATGGAATACATTAACAACCACCCTGTTTCTTAATTAAAAACAGTAACATTATGATATATTTTACCTCTAACGTCTTAAAACTCTATGCTATTATTTGAGAGAGGATTGACACCTGGGATTACATACAGGAAAATGAAACAGGTAATCAAGCAAGTGTCAGCTTACGATCTGGAGCTATATAAAAATCTTGAAAAAAGGTCTTAAATGCCACGAAGAAGAGACTTCAACAACCTCTACACTGAGTTTCGTTGTAAACAATTCGGGACTCATCGGGTTAGTGAGATAGGAAGTGTCTTTTATATACACTCTCAAAAACAGTCAACTTTTTATAGTCTAGCAAGCTTTGGAAAAATGAGATGTTTGTATACTACAAGGCAACGTAAATTATGAATGCATTGTAAACGCATTTATAAGTGGAAGCAAATATTTACATTGGCGATCAAATCAGACAATCAGCTTTACACTTTGCGGGGAATTTCCATAAAAATGTTTTGCAATTTTGCAATAGTGCATGACTTAGCAAATTGATAGGGAATTTCCTCAAAACAAGGTTAGCCTTGAGAGTTTTCTCTCAAAATATTAAATTAAATTACGAGAATTTCTCTAAAAAAAGTTAGGCTCACCTTTAGAAATACTACGGAAAATTGATAAGAAGCACCAGTAGTGTAACTAATCTCTAGCTCCATTCCCTCTCCCAACCCTTGTAATGACTTGCTTTCTTATGCTTTTACGTGTGTTAAGTACTTTCAAAAGGGGGAATTATATTTTCATTTTCCTGGCCGTTTCACAACAATCAGATCTAACCGTAATTCCTACCAGCATGTTTATTGATCACAACGTAATTATGATAAGTATAACAAGTTATAAATTAGATCTAGTTCATTGTCGAAAATAGCAAAAACTGGGAAGTTGGGAAATCGGGGATTTTTTTTTTCATAAAAGGTTTTCTTGAAACTATCGTATAGTACAAAAGGAATATTTAGAAAGGATTTACTATTTTTCTTTGAGTGCCTCTTTCACTAGAAAATCAATCCCTTGGACGGGAAATCATCACTGGGGCTCTGGGAAGGACCACAAAATATTTGTTCACCAGCTCGTTCCCAACAAAAAGGGGGACATTTTCCGATCTGAGTTTACTGCATTCAGGAAAGTTTGATCCCATGGCTAAAAAAGACCTCCCCCACCATAAACACACACACGATCGCCTCCCTACACCCAATTTTTGCAGACCACAGGTAGTTTAGCGTAGCTAAACTCTCTTCTCTTCTGCAAAGTTTTAGTTTTATGAATCGATGAAAAAATCTATGAAAGGGCGAGAAAAGAGTCTAGAACAACCCAAGCATAAAAACTCTATATATTTTGCCTCCAAAATCAGAAGGAAGCATTTTCATTGGTCGATAAAACAATGAATTTGATGCTTGACAGATTAAAAAAAAATCTTCCAATCAAAAAAGATCACAAAATAAAAATCCTCCAATGGCTTTGAGAATAAAACAATTACAATGGAATGTCTTCAGCTGATTGGTTTTTAAAAGTAAACAAACGATATATTAGTTTTCCTGTCTACGTTGTCCCAAGCCGTTTTTCTCCCAGGGATTAGATGATGCTTTTTACATTTTACTGAATTTCCTGTTAAAAGAAAAACGGCTTGGCTACGCAAGGTCAGCTATGATAAAGTCAAACAACCTTCTTTCTGTTTCTCCCTTATCTTGTTCATAGATCATTTCACTTTTCTTCCTGTTCTCCCTTTTTCCATAGTTAATATACAAAGTTCATATTTATGCATTATATTTTGGTATTTAATTTATCTTTTATATTTTTATTTTCCTATGTTGTATTTGTTTGAACTGGGGAAAATGATCTCTGATAAGTTGAATCGATGACCACTTCATTCAATCAATAAAATTACTTTTTTTGTTAATTCACATTTTTGTTTACTTAACTGTAATTGCAAAGTATCTTTCTTTTAAAAAAGGATTTTACAAAAATACGTAACAGCAAATATAAATAATTGAGAATGTAAAGTTTCCATAGGAGTTTACATTTATAAATGTTGACTATTCATCAACAGCAACGCAGCAAAATGGGATCTAGCTTCAGTGTTGAGAACGATACTAAACAAACAGTTTGCATTAAGCATGGTGTATGTATAGATGCTTTGTTTGGAAGCATTAGTGGTGTAGCAGCTATGCTTGGAGGAGTAGCAGTCGAAGCTTTGTTGTGCTTGAGTGGAGTTAGAACCATATCTGATATACTATGTGTTTGTTCAACCGCAGCTAGACCTGAAGACAGGACCACACCTAGGTCTGAAGAATGGCAAAAACTAAAATTAATAGAAAATAAAATTATCAAAATGGATTGTCGGAATAGAAGAAAATTAAACCATAGATGAAAACTGTAGTGTTTCTGGGAATTTTTTCCTACTTTTATATACTACAGTTGTTAGAAGAAAACTTATTTCAAAGAATTTTAAATTTTAGAATTTTCTATAAGGAAATTATGCAAAATATTGTTAAAGAACATTAACTAGCATTATTATTATTTTAATTTTTTGGAAATTTAAAACCTGTCTTACTATATTGCTAGTGCTAAATTAATTCTGATTTTTGAAAAATGTTTTGGCAAATGAATTATAAATGTTAAAGGGAAAATTTTCAGGGGCATAGTTTTTTTTCAGTTTTTAGGTAACTTCTTTCTTGTCTGCAAAGTGACTGATTTAACGCATTATAAATAATATGGAACAAGTCTCTGATGTCTTTTAGAACTTAGCAAAAGCACATGGTCACAGCTAGATTTACTTTTATAGTTATTTTTATAATATCAAACTTATAAGATATTTTCATTTTGACTGCAATCGTTGACTAGCACGGTCAGAATATTAGTAAGCTTATGAATATTTCTTTAAATCTAATTTTGGTTGTATATCAACATTTAGTTTTGAAACTTCATGTGAAAAGAAATATGACGACCTCACACTACGTAGGTGTCTTTGTTTTCTCATTTCCTCGCTATTGGAATACACGATTTTTTTCACGATTTGAAAAATTGTTAAGCAACTTCAGTTCTGAACAATTTTAAGCATAGGCAATTTTATGCTGTACACAAAACATCAAAACACAAACAAAATTTCGAATTATTAACGTTATTATTACATTATCACATTATTACGTTAACTTATTTCAGTTAACGTTATTAGAAACTTTCTTCAGCTGCAAATTGTCTCTTTATTTCATATTTCCCCTTTTTCTTACACTTCTACTGAAATTTTCATTAAAGAAATTTAAGCAACCATTAAGCAACTTTAGATCTAGAAATTGGCGTAAAGAAAAAAACAAAAACTTGAGATGTGACCGAAATTCTAAGTTGCTTATAAAAAAAAAAATCGTGTATTTAGTTCCTTACCGAGACTAAAACTATGGGAAGCCCTACAAATACTTTCGAATGAACAATTCCTTTAAGGATACTGACAGGGAAACTATCAGTTATTCTTCAATATCTTTTTACATATAAATCCAAAAGTTCTAACCAAACTGAGTTAAACCTATTAAACTTACTGACGCTGAAGATTTGGAAAAGGTGAAAAATTTTTTAATAAAGTCAATATTTCCTGGAATATTTCCGAAAAACGCTTTTTATGTTTTGTACCTCGCTCTGGTTGTCTTTTAAATATTTTTCTTTGGTTTTTTGACAAAGTGTCAAGTGTACTAATACCGATGGAAATGTACTACAAATTTTTATTTAAGGCTTTACTTTTTTCCAATTTCGAGAAACGTCTAAACGCTCTATAAAATCATGTTATTTCGGCGCTAACTTTGAATAAAAAGCTTTTTACGAGGTCATTCAAAAAATCGGAGTACATTTCCATAGATAAATGATTTTTCTTCCTAATGAGCAAAGTCACAATTTTTTCCGACCAGGACACAACCTGTAAGAGGGAGCAAAGTGGCATAGGAAAGGTCAAAATTCATTTCTCTGTATTCAAAATTCATTTATTTTAAAATTTTTATCAAAAAAAATCATTTATCATGTGCTCCTGATAAAAGACTATTGAATTTATTTTGTTACTAGCTGCGAAGCAGCGTCGCATTGGCCTGCTAACACAGTCCCTAAAGAGATCGCTGTGCGATCCCTTGATGCCAAATCGCTAAAATCCTTAATCGCTAATTAAGGAAGAAAAGATTTGAAGATAATTATACGAATGATGAAACAGTATTAGTTCTAAAACATGCTATGAGTCCTATCGTGGTTGCCATGGCAACGTGGAAAAATTTTGGAAATATAAATTCTTCAAGAGCATTTGTGTTAGGTAATACCAAGTTTGGATAGCCCAGTCAAAGCATTGGTCTCAATATTGAATTATTATTTATCATTATCAGCCCACTTCCCCCGTAAAATTTTTATCTAGCTGTGATGACTTAATGAAGCGAAATTCAAAAATTAATATTTCAGTGTATTGTATGGAATAAGCTTTAGTAGTTTTGGAGTGGTAACTTTGCTCACTCACATATAGTCAAAACTGATTTCCTTATAATTTATAAACTATACACCATAGATTTCTCTCTAAACAAAGTAACCCTTACGCCTAAAAACATAAGTCCATCTCCCTAAAAAAAGTCAAAATAGAATACTTCCTAATCAGCAATTTTTAAAATTCTTAAACCTTCCAAATTCCGGAGGGCGCAAGCTATGTCATAGTTTTAAATCCAAGAAGGCATGAACATTGATTTCGAAATCTCAGAAAATCAAGTTTGAAATCACGATTTCAGACATGTTTACCAACTTTGGTCAACTGGCAATACGATTTCGACAATTTAAATTAGGTAAGCAAATTAGCAATTAAAATACTGAGATTCTGTTACAATCGTTCTTATAGGAAATACACAACAGGAAATTAATTATAATTTTGACCCATGGTGCCGTGCAAAAACAATTCTGGAAAAAATTTGAGAAGACAGTCCTACAAAGTTGTTTTTTGCTCCAAGGGTTTTTCTTTCTAAAATCACCACAAATTAAAAGCAGCGAAAATTTCACTTCCTACTTTCTAGTCAATAACTTCGGGAATGCCTCTTGGTAACAAAAAACTTTAAGGACGCCAGCGACACATATGTCATGTTGTATTTTGCTTAGAAAAAAATAATAATAACAATCTTGTAATTCACAGAACAACAGGCAACAGCACATGAAACTGGAACAAATATATTTGAAAATGACTTAATATTTCGATCCAACGATCCATCGATCCAACGATCCAACGATCCATCGATCTATCTATCTATCGATCTATCGATCTATCGATCTATCGATCTATCGATCTATCGATCTATCGATCTATCGATCTATCGATCTATCGATCTATCGATCCAACGATCTATCGATCTATCGATCCATCGATCCATCGATCCATCGATCTTGTGATCTAAAGAACCCACCAACATTCGAGTCTTTGTTCCATTAAAGGAGGTTGGCAGGGAATATTTTTTTTATTTTCATTTGAAGATCTGCAGATCCATAAAAATTTTTTTGAAAAAATTTTATTGAGCATAGATCCAGAGATCCAATAAAGTATGAATTTTAATGTGTGACGTCACTTGTGAATCTTATATGGAGCATGAGCCGATAATGCTATCCCACATTCCATGCATTAAAGACTATTCGGATAGATTTGTAAAAGACAAGATTTTAAGGTTTCTTTAGGAGACTGTATATGCAATTTCGAAGATATCTAGAAGGTTGTACTTAAAAATATAAAGTGTACTGACTATTTCGTCGCCGATAGATTGACTAGAAAGTGTTTTTAGGAGAAGTGACGAAAGAGTTTTTTTGTGTATTGAAAGAGTTTTTTTGTGCATCCAAAGAGTTTTTTTGTGTATGAAAGACTTTATTTGTGCATTGAAAGAGTTTTTTTGTGTATTGAAAGAGTTTTTTTTATGTATTCAAAGATTTTTTTGTGCACTAACCGGCCACCGTA
The DNA here is from genome assembly GCA_025330745.1 of Cladonema radiatum. Classification (NCBI taxonomy): domain Eukaryota; kingdom Metazoa; phylum Cnidaria; class Hydrozoa; order Anthoathecata; family Cladonematidae; genus Cladonema; species Cladonema radiatum. Next base: position 13,301 of record JANSTP010010794.1, read on the forward strand.
TAACACGCTATGTTTTAATTGCTTTTTTGAAACAAAAGAAGTAATTAAAAATAACAAAAAGCATCATATGAGTTCCTCCTACTCCTTCTGTTTAATCTTCGGATCTTCCAAAAAAAAGTCGAATGAGTTTATCCGTTTTCCCGAACTTTTAACGTTAGCGGAGGAAGATCAGCAGGGAAAACTAACTCTCACTTTCGTGACAGAAAAAATATTAAAATATTAAAAACAAAAATAAACGCCAATTTTTGCACAGCTGCGCACCATCATTTTGTTGTTCTTATATCTTATACTTTATTCGGAGAAACTTTCGCAAGAGAAACTTTCGCGAATTTTGCGAATTTTGACTTTTTCCCGAAAGTTAGACTTGCAAAATAATTCTAAAATAACAATTCGCGAGAGTAAATTTATTTTTTCTACTCATTATTCCCATTTTCATTAATTCTAATAATTTGTCAATGGCGAAAGTTTATCTCGCGAATACTTTTGGATTCTATTATTCGCGAAAGTTTGTCCAATAAATTTCGCGAATGTTTTGGGTCCTTCCTGGTGAAGAACTAACACAAGATTTTTTCGAATATTTCACGTCTTGCTGTCGCATTATCAACGATAGAATGACGTTACAAAAAAAAAGACAATACAGTATACTCGCGATGAGTGGGACACTCAAGGGACCGACAAAAAACGTATTACTTAGCGGGCGTCCTACATATTCGAATTTCCCTGCAAGTAGATAATTGAGAAAAAAGGATCAATATGTCTCAGTTATATCGAAAGTTATTTTGGATTATTTGCTTAGATTGTACAAAATAACAAAGATTTCAATACGTTTTTGTATCATTTCACAACAGTGTAAATATTCTACTTATTCTATTGATGGTTTGAATATAAAACATGCAATATGTTTGAAATTGCTTAAAGTAATCACATCAAAAGTTCTGTTTGTCCCACTTAAACGAAGTTTTTGCTTCGAGGGGGAGGTAAAAATTGTACTACATATCGGGCGTCGTACTTATCCGGGGTTCCAGTTAAGCGAAGTTTTTTTTCTTTTACAATATAAGGAAGTTCAAGGGACCAGATCAAGGTGTACTACTTTGCGGGGGTCCTACTTATCCGGTGTATCACTTATTGCGAGTATACTGTATAGTGTTATCATAAAAGTGACGTTCTTTTGTTGATGTCGTAGCGATGTTGACTAAACCGTGTACTAACTTTGCCCCGTGTTTGTCCCACATACAAGCAATTATGCTTACAACATATTGCAATGTAAATAACACCTCGCGTTTTGAAACTGACATTTGTTTTTCGAACCCCGCCCCCCGAGTAGTCCAGAACCTTTCATATAAGTGTTTTTTATTTGCTAATTAATGACCAATCAGAAGTCGATTTCGGTCTGTTTTTTAAGAAGTTAATTACCTTTAATAGCCAATCAAAATTGATTTTAGAAAATAGTTCTGGAAGGCCCATTTTTCGCAGTATAGTTCTTCCAAAATGACTAAATGTCGGTTCATCAGTTACTATGCTGGGGCAGGTTTTACATTCCTTACATCTCTCTGCTTCAATTATTTCCTTGGTTTCGAAGACTTTTCTCATAAATGCATTTTTGATTGTTCTCCTTCTTCGGCAAGACACTATTGGTGGTGTAGTAAAAATTTGTTTTATATTTTGATTGCTTGTGAGGGTATGGTGGTTTTATTTAAGGATCAATGGAATTCGTTTAAGGGTAGGATGCCAAGTGCATACAAAAGTAATTTGAGAATCATCTGATTGTTTTGTTTTTGGTTCCAATAGGTCAGTTCGCTTCATATTTCGTACTTGTTTAAAATGTTTTGGGTCGCGAAAGTTTCTCTCGAGAAAGTTCCTCCGATTAAAGTAACAAACGTGTTATAAACAAAACGCAGCTATAAAAAGAGCATAAAAAAGGTTTCGACTAGCGACTAATAAGACGCGGATTAGGGTGCTTGAAAATACACTATGAGTAGTTGGATTTTAGGATTTTATTTTATCATTTATATTGCCTGAAAAACCTTATATTCTCATATATTTCCTTAGATATTACGTTTTTTCAAGAACAATAAATAATTTTTTTAATTTACTAAAAATATATCCAAATTGTTATAAATCTACATAATTTGAAGTACAGGAAGTATGTACTGGTTTGAGGAGTTCCAAAAATGTCTCGGCCCTCGGCACCCTGTTTTTATGTATTTATAGAGACTCTGCTTCTAACCATATTATTCTTTGTCGTTTCAGACTTACTAACAAACATAATAGACAATACTGCTATC
>JANSTP010010905.1:0-15581 GCA_025330745.1 Cladonema radiatum
AACATTTAGAACCTACCTTCAAAGCTAAGTCTACGTATTAATCTATTTATTTATTTATTTATTTATTTATTTATTTATTTAATGCTATTATATATTTACTTACTCATTAATGTGATGATGATTTTAGTTTTAGTTAAAAATTGCAACGCTTTCTTTTTATACAGACCTCAGTATCAAAAACTAGCAAGTAGTAAACATCAAAATTATTAATTCAAGTTTTCTCCCCTCTTCCCAGGAAAAAAAAAAGAAAAAAAAGCAAGACATCTTTAGATTAGTTCATCCTAATTTTAATTTTTGTGTGTGTATATACAGGATGAACATTATAAATAATATTAGTTAATATATTCGGATTGTATTCACATGTTTTTGTTAGTAGTTTATTTTCTTTCTTTCTTTCTCTCTCTCTCTTTTTCTCCTAACCGCTCTTGCCTTTCGACTGTTTTCTCATCCTGATAAGATGGCTAATTGTTATAGTATTAGTTTTTTCATTTTTATTTTTAAAATCAACTTTACATTGCAATACATAATGCCAGCGAACACATAAATCCAGAGATTTCTGTTAGTGTGAACTGCATAAAAATGCAAAAACATAGTGTAAGTGTGTAGCTATACATATTTATGATCAGTAAAATATATTATGCTTATGATCACATTCAATATTGTATATGCATTTTTTAGAAAAAATATCTATCTATTTATCTATCTATCTTACCTATAGGTATAGGTATAGGATCGCGTAGCGATCTTGGACTGTGTTAGCAGACCAATCCGACGCTTCAGCGTCGTGCTATGCTTTGAGAGAGGGGTATATTATTTTCACCTGTTAATACTGCAACAATCTATGGTATAAGTACAGTAACTATTTTATTAAGAAATTGATAACAAAACCAATACTTTGCTTTTGCCGACCATACTTAGTAAAGTTATTCAAAAACATGTGTTTGAGAACTTACAGCTTGATGGCATAGTATCGCGCAGCGATCTGGGACTGTGTTAGCAGGCCAATACAACGCTTCAGCATCGTGCGACGCTGCGTGCAGCTAGTATATATTAAAAGCGTAGTGTGATGCTCCGTTTATGGAAGTTAGCACTCCTTATTTGGAAAATGAAAGTGAAATCGAAGATTTTCATTGGCTCAAAACTGTTTCGAAAGAAAACCAATCAGAAAACGTTAAAAAATTTTCGAGTGAAACCACTCCAATGTTCCTGTAAAAACCAATGTTTTCCGTATAATCTTGCCGTTAAGGAAACAGCCAATAATTACAATTTTCAGTTACTTCACCCATACTTTCCTTTCCAGGACCAAACTTGGTACGCATATACCCAAAATGCTTCTCAAGATTTTTACGCCAATTTGAACAGTTTGTTGCCATGGCACCGGCCTATGACGTCATTAAAAGGTCAATTTTTGAATACATTTATAACTTCAACTGTAGATTACCCTTAGTAAACAAACTTGGTACACATATAGCCTGAATGGTTCTAAAGACTTTTAGGCGAGTTTTGATGGTTGGTTGCTATGAAAACGGCCTATGATGTCACTAAAACATCAATTTAAGAAATTTTTTATAACTTCGTCTGTACTTTCCCTTTAGTGACCAAAGTTGGTAGACATAGCGGAAATGATTTTAAAGATTTTTAAGCGGATTTTGACAGTTGGTTTATATGGAAACAGTCTATGATGCCATTGAAAGATCAATTTTCGAACATTTTTAAAACTCCACCTGCACTTTGCTGTTAAATAGTATATTTGGAAGACTGCAAGGGATCGCCGGCAGTCCTATGCGACGTTTCAGCGTTGTGTGATGCATTTTTTAAAAGTGAGATCTATCATGTAATCCTTGTGCTCCTTGGACAACCGAGGCGTGAGTTTGAATGAAGCTAACTCGAGTTTTACTTGGATCTAGACCGCACTCTTTTGCTTCGAAACAGATTGCTTTTTAGAGTTCTGAAGCAGCTATGAGCCTCAAAACTGGCCAGGTTCTAAGATAATTTTTTTGTGTTTTTTTAATGACACCTTAGATTTTGGACAATGCACAATCGGAATTTATTTTAACTTTTCCGATATGTTTCGGAGATGACACACTCCATTTTCAGGAATTAGCTACTTTATTGGCTCTTTTTACACTGGCCCTTTATAAGTCGGCTCTAAATCTGCCTCCCGGAAATTTCTGCCTACCGTAAAACTGGGATGTCAAAACAGCCTGGACGACAATGGGTTCAGCCTTAGTTATTGTATATAATATAAAAACTTACAGAATTGTAAATAAGAAACTACAGAAGTATCGAATTGATAGAAAGTCCGTACTTGGTACCAAACAAGTACCACATCGGACTAAGTTGGACGGTTTCCAGACGTCCTATGCAGGTCCCTATTAGTTATCAAAAATTATCAAAAATTTTAGAAGAAAACGGACGAGAAACAAACGCCCAGATAACGTCTAGGATGGACCGACGAAAATGGTACGTACAGGGGACGTCCTCTCAACGTCTCATGCTCACTGGGCTAAAACATAGTTACGAAAAATAAGAAATTTGGAAATAAAAAATTGAACTGAACAAACAAAAATACAAGCTTAATTAATGAGAATACAAATTAATAAGTGCTAAATATCATGGTCACCAAACTATAAATCTACAGCTCTAAAAATCAAAAAAAACTATATACGGAAGTATCAATACCATATAAGGAGATGTAAGCACAAGCTAAAAGAATGAAGAGGCTGAAGCAAAAAACGCAAAGACTAGAAAATGGCGGACAAGATGCGGAAGCAGAAACAAGACAGGATAGATAGACAGACAGAATACCTAGTAGTGTGCATCTGCATCATGAATCTATAAAATAACACTAATTGAAATGCAATAAAATAATTTCTTCTAAGGTAAAATACTAATTTAGGTCAAAAGGAAGGCTAAAAATGCAAAGTGAAAAATTGGCAAAACAAAAGGGGACAATGGCATAAAAACGCTGGCAGAGCTATCACAAATGAAGATGATCAGTTCCAACTACAAAATATTTGCATGTGCTCAAAAAAAACTTATCAAAATCACACTCAGTAAAAATTGGCAACTGCACATGCAACAAAAAGGCAAACTTTATCTGGAACAAGTGAATGGACTTAATGGAAATGATCAGAAAAGGTTCTCAGTGAGTACAAAAACTAGAAAGAAATCTGCCAGCTTGTATCAAAATATCCATAAACACAATAAAACGAATAAATCAAAATATTATTTGCAACAACTTACTAGTGAAGTATTCCAAATATTCCAGAATTATTCTGCAGCAAAAATTATTCTTGACTTAGAATTTAGTAAAAAATCTGTAGAAACCAACTTAGGTCTCAATGTTACAACTTAGTAACATATAAACATTCACTGAAACTACTTATTCTGTGAATAATATTCTCCAACAAGAAACAAAAAAAATCAGCTGATTTTATAGCAGCCACAACAATAGAAATTTTACATAATAGAATTCCTTTTGGGGAATATACTATGACATGAACACTACTTAATTACATGTGACACATTTTTAATCACAAGTAAAACTATAAAAAGTAATTAAAAGTTATATAAGAGTATGACATCATCATATGTAAAGTATAACGACTGTTCACATTTCTTGTAAAAAGTCATTATAAACGTTAGCGAAATCAAGACATTTGTTATGTAATATTGATTAAATGCATGACATTGATTTTTAACATGTGACACTTTCACCTGGTTCCCCCAAGATATAACGTATCTTGCACTTAACTCATGGCTCCTCTGACAGGGAATCAATCGGACGCGCTCACAAGTAAAATCCTCTTCGTGATCGGTCACGTCAAGATCTCATTTCGCTTACTCAAACCAGTGCTAACCTTTACGCCGACGCTTTGTACTAAACCATCGCGTCCTTTTTTGACTTCAATGACTCTTTCCATCCTCTAATCATTACGATTGCTTCCTTCCTTTAACAGCACAACATCTCCATGCTGAATGTTTTTTGACGATTTTTGCAATTTTTGTCTTTCTTGGAGTGAAGACAGGAATTCTTTCCTCCACCGGTCCCAAACTTCGTTAGTAATATATTGCGTTCTTCTCCAGTACTTTCTTGCATACATGTCTGATCTTTCAAAATGACCTGGTGGCGGTAGTATCACTGTTGTCTTCATTATTAGCAAAGTCGAAGGTGCTAATGGAAGTGGGCTGTTGATGTCATTTAATGTTTCGACTGTTAGCGGACAAGAATTAATTATTCCCTCGACTTCTGTCATAAGCGTTGATAGGCGTTCAGTATTGAGGCTCTCACTGTGTGTCAAAAGTAATCTGGAAAGTATACGACGGGCAGATTGAAATTGCCTATCCAAGATACCACCAGTATGACTTGCCAAAGGAGTGTTAAAGTTCCACTCAATCCAATCGCTATTTCTACCTTGCAAGAATCGCTTTATCCCATCATGGTCCAATTCCTTCAATGATTTTCGAAGTTCATTGCAAGTACCAACAAAATTGCTTCCATTATTTGAGTACATTACTACGACATTACCACGACGACCAATAAATCTCCTTAGAGCCATTATAAAAGAATCCGTTGACATGTTGTATGTCACTTCGAGATGAACAGCTCTACTATTTATTGAAGCATGAAAACAACACACAATATCTTTTCACAATGGATTGTCTGTCTTTTTCTTGGTAAGGCCCAAACATATCGACTCCAACATAACTGAAAGGGGGTGTTGCTTCACATCTTGTTGGTGGTAGGCTTGCCATCTTTTGATTGTTCACTTTACTGTGTAATTTTTTGCATCGGACACATCTTGAAATCACACCTCTAGCTAAAAGGTTCATGCTTATGATCCAATATCTGCTTTACCTGAGAAAATTGAGTGTAGATCCTCTTCCTCCATATCCTGTTTGTTCATGACTTCAGTGTAAAAGGACTTTCGATAGATTACTCGTCTTTGGTAGAATGATAGGAAATCGCAGTGAAACGTCATTGTTTGATCTTTGCAATCTCCCTTCAACTCTAATGATTCCATCTTCATCTATGAATGGATCTAACTTGAAAAAAAGACTGTTCTTACCCAAACTGGTTCCATCACGTCCGCAAAGAATTCCTTTTTCTGTAGTGAAATGCTTCCCTTGGACCAATTTTATCAACATTACTTCTGCTTCTTTCTTTGTTTGTAAGTTTTTTTGTATATTTGTCTCCTTCTTTACAAGTGTTATGAAGATTAAAATTTCCATCATTATCCGAACAAGTTTTATCCAGCTGTTTGATCGACTCAGTATGTCATCAATCAGTGACAGAAATATCTTCTTTTGAAAATAGTATTAGCAGAGTCACTCAGTTTTACCAATATCTTTTAACGAAAACATTCTTTTTTTCGGGAAAAGGTCCATTTTCCCCTCTTTTCAAACGGAATTTATTTACATCTCTGATGGTGGCAACGTCATCATCATCCAAAGGTAATTCTCTTTGTGTATATATTCTTGGAAGTTTGATCCATTTCTTCTCTATAGCTACACTAGAAACTTTGACTCCTTCTAGTGCTTCCGAATGGTGCTTCTTGCTTATGGTGGTGATATCAAGCTCTGTTCTCAAACCTTGCAGCATTAGTTGTTCCTTTAACTCTTCTGTAATAAAGCTCTTCTGTAACTGCACGAGTTGAGAATCACAAACGTCTTTGCAGTGTTGTTATTCTGCTCTGAACCAACTATTACCGGACAATACATAGACTGATGACTTTCGCTGTCAACTTTGTTGGGCTGCAAGTACTTTTTTCTTCTTCATCATTGGCAGGTTTTGACTTCACCTCCTTGTTTCTTTTACTGTTCTTGGCATTTCTTTCTAACCCGCGTAGTGATGTTGGGTGATCCTTCCGACAAACAACACATTTTAACTTCAATCTGCATGCTGCTACTGTATGACCAGGTTTTATCAGTTGAAGACATCAGTAGCAGAGTTTATTCTTGAGGATTGTTTAGTTCCTCTCTTCAACGTCAATGCGAGATAGACGTTGAATTTCTCGATATGATGATCTTTTTGACATACAGGACATGGTGATTTTGTAAATGTTTGTTTTTCTTCTTCCATACTTGTTGACATGCTTTTCATCCTTTTGTCAGATTTCTTGATGTCATCTTTCACCTTTCTACTACCTTACTTGTGGCTGATGGCATTTCTTGAGAATAATGGATCGTTTAACAAACGCATTTCAACTTCTATAAATTGTATCAGATCTTGGAGTTGAGGTTCTTTGTGTCTATCTCTCCTCATTGTATATACCATCCTTCCCTATCTATCTTGCATGTAGGTTGGTAACTTCCCAAGTATGCTGCATATTGTGTCAGGTGTGTCCAATGGGTTTTGTTGGTTTGACACTCCGAAATTCAATCCGGAACACTAGAGTAAAAAATGATACAGTCTCGACATATCCTTATTATCCTTGGGTTTGATTGGATGCATTCTTTTTATTTCATCTCTGCATGATGCTAGTAGTCGATGAGGATCACCGTAGCTTGTTTTGAGTAACGTCATTGCTTTTGTGTACCATGACTGTCTTGGCAGACTTATACAATGTTTTATCAAATCTTTGGCTTCTCCAGATGTAAATTTCAGCAGCCTTGTTAATCTTCCTACGGGATCATCAAGGTCTTCAGGCTTCCTGTTCTCCTAAAGAGGATCTTGCTTCGCGTAGCTATACATGTGGAACTTGTCTTGCATCCTCATGTTGTCACAATAATCAGTCTGCTTGCTTTTAGTGCATGTTCTCCTCTTGGTGTCTCTGCTTAGGTAGTCTTCTTCAAATATGTGTTGATGTTGATTATTGAATGCAAAGCTATCATTGTTGTTACATCTGAATGTTGTCTTATTGCTCATCAACATTGTATCGTTGTAGTCATCTTTGTTGTTGTTTGTAACTTCATAATTGCTCATTTTCGGCATTACTGACATGTCTGCAAGGTCTTCGTATGAGAATGGTTGATAAGTGAATTCACCCTATGTCATACTTTCAGTGTTGTGCTTGTCATAGTCTTCATTCAGACAATCTGCTTTTTCCCTTGGAATTGTTGAATGTACTCATTGTTTCGTTGAATGCACTCTTTGTCTCGTAGTCAGGAAACTGCTCTTCTGGAGATGTGTATAACAATAGTTTTCCATCTTCATGATGAATGCAGTCGTCCTCTTTCGTGTTGTTGTATGTTGTCAACTGTGATGCTTTGGTGCGTGAATTGCTGGTTAAATCGTCATCTCTGCATTCAGATAAGCTTGCTTCACTTTCTTCAATCATAGATAGTCTTGCCTTTACTTTTGCAATCTCAGCTTCAAATTCTAGAACTTCTGCTTGATATGCTAATTGCTTCTTCTGTTGCAGGAATGCCACCTCAGCTTGCATCTCAACTAACTTGATTTTCTCCTTCATCAGTTAATTATACTTGCTGCTCTGTGAAGAACTTCTACTTGTTTTGGAGCTATTGTTCTTGCTCCTGTGGCTGCAACTCTTACTTCTAACAGATGTTTGTGCTGATGTCTTCTTATCCTGCTCAGCTTTTGCTGTTGCTAACCATGAATGTACTCGATGCCTGAATGCAAATATTCTTTCATCGCTCTTCTCTATTGCTTCGTCGTCAAATGCATCTTCGTCGAAAGTCAGTACTTTGCAGCAACTCGAGCATATCATTGAACTGATGAATTTCTTCTTGCACTGCTACAGTCTTGTCTATGGAATCAAGCAGTGACATGATTGATGATTCCTTTTGTTTCGGCTTTCTCAGCAACCTTGATACTTCTTTGTGCAATTTTCCCACTTGAAATTGCTGTCCCTTCTCAGTCATCTTCCTATTCCTTATGAGAGGAATACTGCCACCATGCTCTGATTTTGAGTCAGACAGGATCTCTTCAGCATCTTCGTTGTTGATATTCAGCTTGCTGAAACTTTTGCTAAATTTCCCAGTCTCTGATGATGATTCTTTGTTAGACATTATTAAATGAACTGTGTTATTGCAGCACTCAGGAATTTCGAAGAAATGTCAACTACTGGTCAATGATGTGTATTGTACCGCTAAAACAAAGTTACAAGAAATAAGAAATCTGAACATAAAAAATTGAACTGAACAAACAAAAATACAAGCTTAATTTATAAGAATACAAATTAATAAGTGCTAAATATCATGGTCAGCAAACTATTAATCTACAGCTCTAAAAATCAAAACAAACCATATACGGAAGTATCAATACCATATAAGGAGATGTAAGCACAAGCTAAAAGAATGAAGAGGCTGAGGCAAAAAACGCAAAGACTAGAAAATGGCGGACAAGATGTGGAAGCAGAAACAAGAAAGGATGGATAGACAGACAGAATACTCAGTAGTGTGCATCTGCATCATGAATCTATAAAATAACACTAATTTAAATGCAATAAAATAATTTCTTCTAAGGTAAAATACTAATTTTGGCCAAAGGGAAGGCTAAAAATGCAAAGTGAAAAATAGGCAAAACAAAAGGGGACAATGACATAAAAACGCTGGCAGAGCTATCACAAATTAAGATGATCAGTTCCAACTACAAAATATTTGCATGTGCTCAAAAACTTATCAAAATCACACTCTGTAAAAATTGGCAACTGCACATGCAACAAAACGGCAAACTTTATCTGGAACAAGTGAATGGACTTAATGGAACTAATCAGAAAAGGTTCACAGTGAGTACAAAAACTAGAAGGAAATCTGCCAGCTTGTATCAAAATATCCATAAACACAATAAAACAAATACTTTAGGTGAAGAAACTTTCGCGAACAGAAAGTTTCGCGAATTTCGCGAATTTTAGCCTAACTCACAAAAGTTTATGTTCGCGAAAACCTATGACGAGGCTCATTCGCGAAAGTTTATGTGCGCAGAAAAAATTTATGTTCTTTCAGTAAGTGAAAGTTTATGTATAGTTTACTTATATTAAGTTGATACGTTGCGTTTATCACTTTACTGATCTTAAAAGATGTTTTAACTAGTCCATAACTGACCAGTTTCATTTTTCTTGTAAAAGTGATAGTACCTTTGAAAACTTCCAAGGAAAATTTCTCATAATTTAGGAAAATCTATTCTTCCGAAAATCTTGAAAATTATTTATTCGTGAAAGTTTATGTTCGCAAAAACTTTAACTAAGGCTCATTCGTGAAAGTTTATGTTCGCGAAATGCAAAAATTTTGCGAGTTTTCCCATTTGCGAAAGTTTCTGTTCGCGAAAGTTTCTTTGCTTAAAGTAAATCACAATATTATTAGCAACAACTTGTTAGTGGAGTATTCCAAATATTCCAGAACTATTCTGCAGCAAGAATTATTCTTGACTTAGAATTTAGTAAAAAACTGTAGAAACCAACTTAGGTCTCAATGTTACAACTTAGTAACACATAAACATTCACTGAAACTACTTATTCTGTGAATAATATTCTCCAACAAGAAATAAAAAAATCAGCTAATTTCATAGCAGTCACAGCATTAGAAATTTTACATAATAGAATTCCCTTTGGGGAATATACTATGACATGAACAATACTTAATTACATGTGACACATTTTTAATCACATGTAAAGTATGACCACTGTTCACATTTCTTGTAAAAAGTCGTTATAAACCTTAGTGAAATCAAAACATTTATGTAATATTGATTTTTAATGACATGACATTGATTTTTAACATGTGACACTTTCACCTACATGAGATGTTAACCAAATTTCTACAAGCTTTGAACTTATTAAAGGCTTCAATTTTTCTTGCTGGGTCTTTAAGTTTTGTATACTTATGGTAAAGGTTATTTTTTCTCTTGATAGAATTAAGAATAACTACAGTTATCCATGGTTGTTTCTTTGTAGATTTATTGTCAATTTTAGTTTGCATAGGCGCTGCTTTATCTGGTAGTCTCGTTATTATCTCTGTAAAAATATTTATTGACTTTTCTAAGTTGCTCTATCTTCATCCTCTATCTTTGATTCGTTCTTCCAATCAATAGAATCAAGCGGTTCAGAAAATTCCTCTGTTATTTGATTGTAGTTTGGAAATAAAATTTCCTTTTTGTCTTCTCTTTGATTATGAATTTATTTTCTGTCTATACTTAAAACTTGCATTAAATGGTCAGATATGGGGGCTGTAATGTTACCTGAAAAACTTGGGGCATTGATATTAGTAAATATGTTATCAATAAGTGTACTTTATGTTGGTTTTATTCTTGTTGGGACAAGTATTTTGGGCGTTAATGTGTGCATTAGCATAGTTTCTAAAAAATCTGCTGCCTTTTTGTTATTTTCACGATTCATTAGGTTTATATTGAAATCTCCTAATAAAATAAGTTCTTTATTCTCTGTGGTAGCTTTATATAACAGTTTTGGAATCAAAAAATCATTCATCAATCATAAATGCTGGGTGTTTATAAATACAACCAATGATAATATTTTTTTTATTCAGTGTATTGATAATTTCAATAAAAATGGTTTCAAGTAAGTAATATGTATATTTCTTTTCAACAACTGTATATACATCTGTATAGCCTTTAAAATAAAATAAAACAAAATAAATAAGAATACTGTAAGCAAACGGTTTTGTGATTGTGCAGGTAGTATCTGTTTATGGACAAGTTACTTGAGGCATACCTCGATAAAAGATTTGGGAAGAAGTAAGTTGCTGATAGTGAAAACTCTATAAGATAGAAACTTGTCAAGTAGTGCCAAAACCCAAGAAAAACAAAAAACAAAAACAAAGAGAAAAATTGAAGAATGAAAGAAAATGATGAAAGTTCGGCAGAAAATGTCCTCAACAAAAAAGTTCTATTTACAAAAGGAAATATATACAGCAGCAAGACAAGACAAGACAAAACAGACAAGGAAAAAACAAGATACACATACAATCACGCACATGCACATATATTCATGGCTACATAAATACTACAATAATATATATCCATAACTAAATAACTATTGTAAATAAATAAATAATTAATAACACATCGCCTATATTATATTGAATAATATAGAAAAGAAAAAGCATTAAACAAACTTAAATTTCAGATGACAACATGAATCCTACTCGTAAATCATTATCCCAATAAGCCTAAATCTGTGTGCTACAAAACAATTGGTTAATGTATTGAATTAAACACCCTACGGAGGCCCAAACTTATCATCGTCTAATAAACGTTCAAATAATTTTCTTTCGAAATCACTTCAGTCAATGGAGAGTTTCGTGGATAAGAAGTTTTAATAATTATCTTATCATACTTAAAAACAACATGAGCTGAATCATCCATAAACACCTTATAATTAATGAATCTGATATTAAAACTTTCTAGTTGTAAACAAACAAACCAAAACTCATAACTTTCTTTCTCATATTTCAGCATGTTCCAGCTACCGCGCCATCTTTGGCTTTCGACGATCTCGAAAAGTTCATTTCAGCCATAGATATATATTTCTAGATCAATCCTATTTTCATTATTCCGAAGCTGGTTTTTGAGCATTCCGTAGCTCCTGGCGACACAAGGCGGACTAAAAGTCAAACGTCAGTTTATCCCTTTGAAAGATTCTGTACGTCAAAAAATATTGAAACTACTACATTGCAATAACAAGGACTTGTGTCGCAAGATGACAAATGTCACTCAAAATCAAGTCGCAAGTTTTTAAAGGCGGTACGACCGGATATGCTTGATCTAGAAATATGTATCTATGATTTCAGGCCACGTGATCTCAGCGAAAACAAAGTGACGTCGACAAAACAAAGCAAGAATAAAGGAGAGCGGATTTTTGTCGTGTTTTTATCTTGTTTATATTTTAATTTATGAATTAATGCAAATTTATACAAATTAAATTATGTTTTCTAATTTTCAAGACTGGAATTTGAAATCGTGGATACTTTATTTTTTTAAATATTGCTCCCTGGATAGAAAAAACCGTCAAATTGATTGTACATACTTGCACAGAAACTTGTTTTCAGTAATACTTAATATTCCTTTAGAATTACGAAATAATTTAGCCATGATCTAAGTTCTTTCAGTATAAAAATAATTGTCCATCAACTGGGTTTTTTGCAAACATATGAGTTTTTTTTGTTCGTATCTTCTTACACAGTAGCATGTTAAATTCTGCTGGAATGTTTATTATCAAGTTGTCGAAAATGTGATATCTGAATTTCCGACATTTGTTCATCTACGAGAGAAGTGCCCAAATCCGACTTTATATGGTGAAGCCAGTGCACCTGTCGAGCAGATCAAATATTATATCAATATGTCAGCGTTTTCTCGTGTGGCCTCTGAACAATCACCAAATGATTCCAACATGCTTGATGCTGATGATACTCGAGAATTTCCTCAGTGGACTCTCTATGACCCGAATATCTATAACTTGAACAAATTATATTGTCCCTTCAAACCCGAATGTTACAGATTCGCCATTCTATAATTCGAACTCTCTTTATCTCGAACAAAAATTCAAGTTTCCTGAAATTCGAGTTACAGAGCATCTATTGTATGTCGAAACGAATCCTGGAAGGAATTTTCTTCTAACTCTTGAAATAAGCGAAAGGAATAATGTCCCTATTACTTGCTTCATATCAAAAACCTCCCCCACAAAGATTGCCACTAGAAAACAACCTCGTTTCCAGGCCTGCTTTCCTTGTGCCTTGGACAAATTGATAGATTCCCGGTGGAAGATTGCCACTCAGAAAACCTTCCAGGGTAAATTTCTCCCCATAAGACTGCTGCCAATGTTTTAATAAATTTTTTGATAGGTGCATAAGTCAGCCAGTCAGTATGCAACCTAACTGTGTTTTGTTTGGCAATGTAATCGGGATAAAAATCCTTCAAACTACAGAGCAATTATATATTTAAGGGGAGAGGTTGGTATTCCTGGTGGCAATTTTTCGGAGGTGGGTAGTCGGGGAATTTTCTTGGAACAATCTTACAAACAGTCAGGTACAAAAAGCCCCCTCCCATTATCTAAAATTCCAAGCTTGGAAATTGAAACCGTTACTGGTAAGTTAAATTTCTGAATAAAAGCCAGATGGAGCGCTAACTTTGATCGGTAATTTTCAGGATAAACTAATGTACAAAATAAAGATGCAACCACCCTCCACACCATCACTCAAATTAGCATTTTGTCACATTGTCGCCATAATTTTTGTCCATGATTGTAGTTACAAATTTGATTTTTAATGGTTTGTTGTTATGCCTTACTTAGTGAAAAACAAAAAGAAATGAGTACACGTATTTTTTTTATAAGCAATTTGACTTTTTGCCTGCTACTAAAGCTGCTTCAAAAAATGCACCAATTTATACTAAAGTTGCTTAGCAGTTGCGTAACATTTTAATTACTATTTTCAATTCAAATAATGGAATATATTTAATTTTAGGAATCAAATATTTTCTTCATTTTTCTGTCATCATATAGATGGACGTAAAATGTGTTACTTAACGCAATGGATAAATCATATATATTTGAGGTCCTATTACCTCGGGAGGGGGGGTCATATCTTGAAAACAGGTGGTTTGATTAGGCAATTATTTTATTACGCCTTTTATATATTATTCAGATTTATAACATTTTTTTTCACCATTCTTTTAAGAGAATCAACTAATTATGATTTTTTAATGAACTTTCTAAATCCTCGCCATCACTTTCACCGCGTCATTAGCCAGAAAAGTACAACACATGAAGATGACTGGCCATGCTGGAAACCGTCATAAGTATTACTGGGATATACTTATCCCTAATCTTCCAAGCAGAGCGTGATGGAAATATACAGAGAGAGGGAAATAGAGGGAAATACACAGGGAAATAGAGCGTGAACAAACAAAATTGCCTGTAAACATCCCATCTAAAAAGATATGATATAGAAATATTCTTGTTACCATGAAATTTTTATCTTCTAATATCAAACCGGATTATTGGGACAATTTTTTCGAAATCTGGAATACAAGTCTACCACCTAGGATTTGAAAACACTTCCTGGGAAACCTCGATTAAGCAATTGTCAATTGGTGTAATGGGAGCACGAAATACGCTAGGACCTGAGGGCGTCGGTTTATATAGGCCATTAGATGATGTGCCTGACCACCAACTCCTACTGACATTAAATAATGAAAAATTATCTTGACTCTTTCAACTTCCGGTTCATTCTCGAAAAGCGGCAATCTCGGAACGGCAACCGCTCACCAAAAACCTCAAACGTCAAATTGAGGCTCTATATTTCGGTTCAATATTCCTAAGAACAGTTTTCATAAGAACAACTAGATCTAAGTCTAAGATTATGAAAAATATGAAAACATTGATGAAAAATCGAAATATTGAATTTTGTGGTAGTGCATTTCAAAAAGAACACAGGTCTCCAACAGATTTAAATTACTTTATCTCCTAAAATCTACTCATCGGTAATACACATTTTCTTTTTCCGAAAGACAGAGGCAAACATTTTACAAAAGAGCACCATCTAACAAATTCTTATTGTCTTTGCTAACAATTTCTTCAGTTCTTGATTTGTCTGAAAGTGGGAGAAAGGAAGAAAATTATCATGTCATATTCATTTACAAACTGAAATCCTAGAACTTCACATGTGAGATTACGTCCATGATGGCCATTTTTCGTCTGCAATGTATTCGAAATATTATATAACAGCTTCGACGGAAGGGCATAAATAAATAATGTATATCCATATGATGTCTTCATCAATTGAGAATTCAATAACAAAGACGAAGAAAATCTCAAACTGTACAGAATGCTAATCTTTTTTCAGTATCTGGCCTTGCTTCTTCTTCTTCATTCTTGTAAGATCTTATAAGATATTATTTTTTTGAAGATCTTATAAGATCTTACTAAGATCTTAGTAAGAAAACCATAAGATCTTTAAAAATTTTAGGTGACTAAGATCTTAAAAAATCTTACTCTCAATTTTTTCAAAATAAGCCTCTACAAAGTGTTAAGAATCTTAACCAAGATTTTATAAGATCTTAAATAAGATCTTAGTAAGAAATCTCCAAGATCTTAAATTTCTTAAAAATCCAAGATCTTATAAGATCTTAGTTAAGATCTCAGTAAGAAATGTCCGATATCTTATTAATTCTTAAAACTTTAAGATCTTATCAGATCTTATTTAAGATCTTAGTAATACCACGTTCACACTTATGGAAATTATTACGGATTCATCAAAGTTACGGATTCAATTTGAATCCGTAATAATCAGAGGTCGCATTTTCGATTACGTTTTCATGTGTTCACACTTGATGTAAATATTATGTCTAATATGAGTAAAAAAATATAAAAATATTTATTTTCTGTCTTTTAGATTTTAAGAGAGTTAAATTAAAATATTAAATAACTGGTTTAGAAGCAGCTAGTTAGGTTGTGTATTTTATTTTACGATATGCCTCCAAAGAAAAAGGCTAGAGTTGATACAGAATCACTAATTTGGTCGGACGATGAAGTGCAATTATTGCTTGAAATTACTAGAGACTTTAAAGTTAAAAAAAGTTATGAAGGTGTTGACTGGGAAAGTGTCAAAGGAAAGTACGAGATGATTCGAGAAATCTTTATTGAAAGTTATGCAAATTCAGAAGG
>JANSTP010011016.1:3010-15578 GCA_025330745.1 Cladonema radiatum
TAGAAAGGGTTAATCTTGAGGTCTGAGTAAGAGTAACACAAATCGACTGATCTAATTGACTTCGAACAGTGATCTCACCCTACTGAACCACAACTGTAACTACCTTTGTTTGTGTTAGCACAGCCGCTGTTTGTTATCTACCTTCGAAACAAACATATTTCGTCCCAACTAAAAATATACGAGATATAAATTGAGGATACATCCTTGATAAAATCATATAATAATTCTATGATAAATTCAATCATCTAGAAATAAGGAGATATTCTATCACAAACATATAAATATCTATCTATCCCCAATGAACTGCTTTCAGCAAGGACATCGATAGAACGAACAGACGCAAGAATGTCTTGTGGCAATGCGTCAAACTCTGGAACAATAACTGTCTCTGACTCAATTTCCGACGTTACAGGGCCATTCCAATCGATGCCGTACTCATCATCCTATGAAATAAAGAACACAATATTTGTACTCAATATTATCCAGTTAAGGCTGGAAGGTGAGCTTCAAAATTTTTATCATGACAGGCACGGTACAGACCCAAAGCGTAGGTAAGAACAAAAATTTCCATATACATACTACTTCAAGATCGTTAGATTGCATTTCAGAGGTAACATTTGAGCCATTAGACCACACTTCGGATATTCCCCTTATCCAAAGTTGATTCGGTGTTAGATTTCGTTCGGTTCTCAGTGAATGAACATTCCAACCTTCACGCCAAATTTCAAGGTGATTGTTTATGCGGGGTATGAAGACAAATTGAAGAGCAAACAAATGCATTTCATTGCATGGATTTAAAATGTCATTTTCCTCCATTGTATAAAACAGTGATCGGTAAAAATGCAAGCAGCCTGAGTAAACATCACGCCACAATCTCTCGATTCTTTGGTTATGCACGCTTCTTCCAGTGATTATACTAGAACGATCTGGTCCTCTTAGAGGGTGTGTCAGCATATAATGAGCAACATCTACATTTTCTCCCCCTTTATCGGATCGTACGCGCGACGGCAATCCGTATTTAGAAACTGCATCGACAAAATTTCGAAGTACTGTGCTTGCATTATTATTTGAACTACAAGACAAATATACTACCATTCTACTATAACCATCAATACCGCCATGAACAACTAAACGCCACCTAAAGAAAAAGGATTTGTGAATATATGGTTTACACCATTCTTAACGAACATGGAAAGCTCTGAGGGTGAAAATGTTTATTCAAAATTATGCGAAGGGATGAATTTCTTCATCCCTTTCTTCATGAATTTCTTAACTTTTTCAAACATTTTGGATGAACTTTTGATTTTTTAAATTTATTTCTGCATTCAACCATGAAAATTTTCAAAAAAATAAGGGCTGGGATTTCATAATTGGGGAGTGGGGGGGGGGGGGTGTAGTGTTGGGCTTAGGGGGTATGTTTTAAATTATGTTTTAAAATATGGCTTCACTATATTTTGGTAGCTTTAGAGCTGTGTCTTATTCATTTTCGACAACACGATTTCAGCTTTATAGATACTCATATGAAAAAAAAAAATTCCAATATTCAAAAATTTCCTACCAATAAATTAACTTTTCTTTACCCTTTTTTCCGTTTCATTTTGCCCTTTACAAAATGATAAAATACAGAAAAAAAAATTAATCAGAAAATGACAAGATGTGTAACGTCGTATCGTACATAAAATAATGAATAAAAAAACACTGGAGTGACAAAATAAGCCACACAAAAGTAATACCATATATTTCTAAAATATGATACTAGAGGGAGGAAAGGCAGGACAACCAGAAGGCTTTAGAAAGCCTTATCACAAAGCCCAATACCTTAATAATCACCTTTCAAATGAAATAATGTTAGCAACCCTCCCGCAAACCGTTCTTCAACCCTCGATCCGCAAATATAAATTCCAAAAATTAATTTCTTCCCTCAAGGTAATATGTTTTGTAAGAATTTTTATCGGACAACAACAATTTCTGGAAAAACAAGACTTTTTTATGATGCCGTGTTTCCCTATGAGAATCACATTAACGTATTCAAATAGACCTTTCCCGAGTTGACGTCTCTTTCATCTTTTCGAATGTTTTTCAACGTGAAAGTGAAAAGTGAATCTCGATATCAAGTGAAAACATTGCATTTCATTGGCTAAGTTCTTTCGAAACAAGAAAACGAGGTTGAGGTTGACAAACATTCGAAAATATCAAAGTTACGTCAACTCGGGAGAGGTCTATTAATCATCGAAGATCGAACAGCTCTTGTATATAAATATGGAAAAAGAGAGAGATGAAATAAAAATCCAGTAAGGAAACATACCTAATCAATTTATGATTACCATCAATGTGCCACAATGCATTTGGAAATGGGACATTGTATTGTCTTCTACGCACAACATTCAATACTAGCCTTCTTAATGCGACACCCTCTGGGTCACATCTTTTTACTGAATTTCTTAACTTATTTTGCGTAATGTGTACATTCTGAGACTTTAAAATACCATTTATTTGTTTATAACCAGCGTTGGGGAAATTATTTATGACAGTTTTCATAATATTATCTAAATCATTATCTGAAATTTCAGTGTACATTGCGCGAGAAGAAAGTCCAAACTGATGCATTCTGCGATAAATTGTTCTCTCACTGACATGCAACATTTTACTTATGTCAGCAATAGTAAAATGATTTTCCAAGAAAAAGTTCAAAAGTTCTTCTGAGATTGAATATCTAGGTCTTCCATTTCCAAACTCATTACTTAGCGGGACATAAATACCATGGTCTTCTTTATCCATTTTTTCTTGCAACATCAAGGAAGCTTCTTGAAGCTTTGGAATCACTTCTTCATTTAAAACATTATTTGGTAAAATATCGTTAGGTAATTCAACAAGGATAGACAGCAGATCTTGCAAGCGATCAAACAACGACTGAAAATTGCCAATATTGATCCTTGGTTCAGCTAATAAGTTAGCTATTGTATTGATTGAAGTCGATGTTCGTTGCAACAATTCGATTCTATTAGTATCCATACTACAAAAACAAGAGAAAACATCTTATAGTAACCAAGCCTACAGAAATAATAAGATTTCCTTATCAGTTCAATCAACCACAAATCAACGAATTTGTATATTATTGGGCAGTTACTGCATCTGATGAAAAACACGAAAGATTTTTTTTCTATAAATTTAAAGTACAGTACGGCACATAAATCTATAAAGAAATGAAAGAAAGCTAGCACAAAACTCCCGACTGACTTATTTAGAAGGGAGACTAGGACAATACAACAATAAGTTTAAAATAATTATAGTAGGAGGGAGAATATAGAAAAAAAAATTAAGGTGTGAATAAATTCATTAAACGCTGTGAAGATTTTATAAAACAAATGACTGCTTCTAAAATGTGTCTATTGGTAATTGGTATGATAATCATACACTTTGTCACCATATAAAAGCAAATTTACTTGATTAGTTGAATCCATAGCGTATAAGATTTCACAAACACTTGATATGTCATGAAAGAGATCTCTACGAAGTGTAGCAAAATATTGGCAGCGCAGAAAGTAATGTTCGGTGTTCTCCACTTCGAGACTGTATTCGCATAAAGGATTAAGACAATCTAGAAAATCATGGTTAAACTTATGGACCCGAAGATGAACTAGACCCAGTCAAAAAAGATTTTTTGAAGCGATCAGTCCTGCAGTAAAAACCTTTATCAGATTTGTTTCTAGTAACATATGAAGATTGGGTCTTGGGAAGAACATCAAATAAGTATTATGGTGACCTATTTGATATTATTGTAAAGAAAAAAATAGCCTCCTAGACCATCTACGATCTTTAAGACTTTCCAAACCAAGTTCATTGTAGAGCTTTTCCTTAGACGAACCTTGAATAGCTCCTGATATTGCCAAACATGCTTACCAAAATTTGGCAGAAAACCTAGAATCTTCCTACTTTTTAACAGATTTAGAACATAGTAGTGCCAGTTATAATCCTCTTTTTCTACCCAATTTCTAAATAAATTACCAGACTCATCCCTTATTTCTTCACTGTTTTTAAAGAATCTTAATATTGCCCCCTGGGGGGGAATACGGCCAGAATATTTACCGTTCATTTGCAGGGTCATTTGCGATAAAATTGACAAAATCATGGTTTTGTGTAAGATTTTTGATGTCCTAACTATCTATTTTCTATTCATCTTGATTTTTTATAGTTTTAAGGTTTTCTCGAAGGCTGCAAAATTTGAGACCTGTATCTCAAGTACTTTTTGAGAAATTCCATAATATATGGGGTAATTTATGAAACGTACGGGACGGTTTTATTCAACTGTCATTGTTTCATGTCAATTTCTTTTTCATTATCAATGGCAATATGTTTTTGACTCCTATAATAAAAAATTCCCTAAATACAGGGCATTACAAAGCATTTTTGTTATATAGCCAAATCTCACTTTGGTCAAGGTTTTCTGTCCCGTAAGTTACATTATTTTTGATAAGCTATGGTTTGTAAACCAATATAGAAAAAAAGCACTTTTTTTGCTTCAAGTTCATCATTAATTGACTGTGACTAAAAATAGCAACTTTCTGAGTAGATGTGTTTTAATCTTCTGAAATTTGTCCTAAAGGTCTGAAATTAGAGTTTGACGAAAAAAATTGTCCCGTACGTTACAGCATAGTTTTTTGTCACAGAATTTTAGGGACAGAAAATTTTATTTTTGAAGTTTGTATGTCTATTCTAATTGGTAAAAGATTTAATAATAACATATAGTTTAATTTTATAACTCATATCCGATAAAGATAGGCTCTTCTAAAAGTGTTTATGTCCCATACGTTACATTGTCCCGTACGTTACAATATTTTTGGTATGAGTACCAAGCTGCTAATATTTTTGAAAATATTCATAGATACATCTTTGCATTATACTAGAATCTAGTAACCTTTCTTTACCTTAATGAAGAGACACTTTGTATGAAATTTTTCACTGACCACTGACTTTATATGCTGTCTCCACTCTTTGCTTATTTTGGAGTATTAAACAACATTTGATTCAAGAAAATAAAACCTTCAAACATTAAATTTATTGCCTTTATTCTACAAGTACTTCGGAAATGGGTTCTTGTAGGCATTATAAACATTTAGTTGCATTGAACCTAGTTAATTATACATATTTTGTAATTTATTGGTATTTTTTCAAAAATGTAACGTACGGGACAATTGCCAGTTGAGACTCATTTTTCATGAATTTCAGTTCTTTTTTCTACAAAATTCATTTTTTTATCCTTTTTATACCTTTAAACTGTGTTTATAGATATTTCATAGTATAAGCTTCCATAAGGATTTTGATTCTTCTCAATTTGTGTTATTTGTTGAATTTTTTTAATCTTCATATCTGTGACTTTGTTCAACTTGTCTTTGATTCAAATGGTAACATTTCTATCAAGCTCTATTATGTCATTTATTCACTGAAAATTATTACTGATTAAGTTTTATTCCATTGCATTACTAGCAACCATCATTCTCTTAGCTATATTCTCAATAATGCTTTGTAGAAAATGTAACGTACGGGACAAATTTTTTATTTAAATTCTTCCTTCAATTTACACTGAAATGAACTGTATGCTTTACATAAGGACTTTTTTGAATCCAAAAGCTTCTTTTAGATCAGTTCTTGGAAAATGAGAAATATTTTGACTGATATATCGAGATTAATGAAACTAAATGAAATTTAACTTGATAAATATCTGTGTTGTGTAATTTCTGGCTATTTTTTGAAATATTGATGTCTAAACATTAGTTAAAGGCAGAAAATATCTACCACTCACCCTTTCTGACCGAATAGCCCCTCGAAAACTGCATTTTTCCAAAGCAACTGGAATTTTATGACTGAATAATCCCTGTTATTTGAAAAGTAGCCTTAAACTTGTTGGGAAATTTTTGTTTATGCACCGTTAGTTATTATTTTATCTAGAAAAAATAATTCCAACTCTTTTCTGGATAACTTTTTTTTGACAAAAAATTATTATTTTTGTGTCAATTTTATTGCAAATGACCCAGCAGCAGACTAATATTAAACAGAATATTAATGAAACGTATCTAACAACAATTTTTTATACTAAATAATTTACATCTCAAGATATTTCGTGAGGGTTTGATGCTCGCGTCGTCAGCTGTAAAAATATGACAATGTATTGTCGTATAAAAATTGTCGTTATTAAATGCGTTTTAATAATATTCGTTATTCAAAATGTTTACGTACGTTGTAAAGCTGGAAACAACCTAAGAAATTTAAAATGTCGTTATGCAATCTTAATACTCGTGTCTAAGTCGTCCCCAAGATCAAATACTATAGATTTGTTTCCCACCCTTGAAAAGTATTTGCTTTAGAAAATCAACGCTTCTGGAAGTGAACCCAGTTTTCCGTATCTGTATTAAGAACATTTGCTTATATATCTTTTGCACAAATTCTCAGTTCCGGGTTCCCGTTGTAAAATCTCACCAACCAATCTGATTGCCGTATTTGTCACATGATGTTTGGCCTCAGTCTGTCAGTGAAATACAGAGAAACAAGTGGCCCAAACAGTGATTCAAAAGAGAGTGAAGGTTTCAAGCTAGTGAAGAGGTACTTGTTGAATTAGTATCTTAGATAATTCTCTCTGAAATTGCAAAACATGAGAATCTTGACAGATTTAGCCGAGAAAGAAGCTAGGGTAACTCCAATACACAAAAAAGGTTCCAAACTTGATGAAACAAATTACCACCCAATAAGCATTCTCTCTAATATATCAACAGTTTACGAGCGTATCATTCATTAACAAATGACGTCATTCTTTGAAAATATTTTCTTTAAATATCAAACAGGTGTTCGCAAAGATTGTAATACGCAAGTTTTTTTGGTGTCTTTTATTGAAAAATGGAGAAAATCACTAGACGATAAAAAACATTTTGGGGCTGTACTAACCAATTGCTGAAGCTAATGACACTCCAGGTGTTATAGAAAAACTGGAAGCAGTTTTTTTGTCAAGCTTTTTGATTGGTTTCAGAGCAATAAAATGAAAGCTAATCCTAATAAATGCCATCTTCTTCTTCTTTCATCTAAAGAAAATCGTACAATGCCAATGTATTTGGAGTGTCACTTTCAAATTCCAATGAAGCTAAGATGTTAGGTGTGACAATTGATAGGGAACGAAAATTTGAAGCTCATATTAATAACATCTGCAGAATAGAAAATCAAAAATTAACGGCTTCAAATAAGATTATGTCATTATATGAGTTTAGATAAGAAAAAACTAATTATAAACACTTTTGTTCCTTCGCAATTCAACTATTTCCCCTTGGTATGGATGAATCATAGTAGGAAACTCAATCATGAGATAAACAGAGTTCATGAAAGATCAACAATCTATTTTTGAGCAACTCCTCACTAAATCCAAAAGTGAAACAATACACATGAGCAATGTAAAGGCTTTGTTGACTGCAACGTACAAAATAAGGAGGGGAAATTCGCCTGATTTACTACAAGAGAAGTTTTTCCAATATCTGACAACCTTTGCTATAACCTAGGAAACAAACGTGACTTTGCTAATAGAAGTGTTAACAGTGAAAATTATGGTACTCGTTCTCTGAATTTTTTAGGCCTTAAGTTATGGCAGAAGTTAAGCTCTCAAACAAGGTATTCTAAAACATTATCGGAATTTAAGAGCAAGCTAGAGAATTTCAAAATTGAATTCGACTGCCATTTATGTAAACCATATGTTAAACAGATTGGATTCATTGGTAAACTAACTGATTAAAATTAATAAGCATAAGCATCATCCCAATGTTATTTTTAAAATGCTTTGTTTGTTTGTGCTATATTGATTTATTGAGATTACTATTAGGTGATTTGCGTCAAAGTGACGACACTTGAAGGAAAAAAAAAATTTGATAAATTTTTCCTTCAAAATCTGAGTGAAACTTTTGTATTAAGAATAGGAAGATATTAACTTACTGTTCAAATTTTTCCTGCAATAGGCCTTTTTCTGGTTCTGGCGCCTGTTTTAAGTAAACGTAGTTATGCAAAAATTGTCCCGTACGTGACAGACGTTTATCTCAATAATTTTCATAATATTAAATCTACAATTTTCAAGAATTATTAATTTTTGTATGCCTAACAAGCTGTGTCATAAATTTAAGAAATAATTTATGGCAAATTCATACCCTACTTCAAATGTTACAATGATTTATTCAATATCAACAGAATCGTTATTTTGTCAAAAAGAACTTTTGACATCCTAATATAAATAGAAGGAATCCAAAGCCTAATTCAACAAAAAATATAGCTTTGACAATTTGGCACTATACATGAAATTCAATCGAAATCAGTGCAAAAAGTATGAATTTTTCGTGACTAAATTTCTGTTTTGTATTTTACTAAATACATAGAGGTAACAGCTGTTAAGAAGTCCTTTTAGGATCATTAGAATAATTGTTTCCTTTTTTGTCACTTAAGGGACATTGTCACGTACGGGACAACTCATGTTTTCTATCAACCCTAACTGTTATACAGATAATTTTTAATTCAAAGCTTTTTTAAAGTTTAATCACCTTAGAAGGAGGGTTGCAAGTTCAAAAGATTAGATTGTATCAGCTATAACCCAAAAAAACTTTATGGCCTGAAAATGGGAAAATTTTGCTCAACCTTCTCCATCATCCATACATAATGCCCTGCTCGAAATGTAGTTTATACAAACTTCAGTGGTGTTATTTCTTTGCATGAGGAATAGTTAAAGCATATTCAGAACAAAAAACTGTACTCAAATACCTTTTGACAAAGCCTAGAGGTCTCTATATGAGCAAGTGTCACGTACGGGACATGAAAATACTACCAACTCAACACAAAGTTCTATCAGCTTCTGTGGTTACAAAAAATATTAATTCTGTTTGCAGGAAAACATTCATCATGGCCCTTCTGGAAACATTAAAATAAAACAATAATCTAATTCTTTTTGCATAAGTGATCTACATAATGGGTTTTTCAACCAAACTTCAACAAAACCGTCCCGTACGTGACACAAAGTGTTCCGTATGTAACTATATACAAAACACAATTGTCCATTGACATGGCCAATAAATAAGGCCTTCTAGCAATGGAACCATAGTAAGAAAAAAATATAAATTGAATAGTGCAATTAATATAGACAAAACAAAAATCACAAATAAAATCTAAGAACACCTAAGAAATTATTGAAAACTAAAAATCTGAGAAAATACCTACATAATTAAGTACAATGAAAAGAATTTTTTCCTTCTCATTTTCAAATTTATTTTATTTTTTATTTTTTTTTAAAAAAGAAAAGAATTTGAGGAGAAAAATTAAGAAAGAGGGAAATAAAGAAAAGAAGGGCAAACATAGAAAACGATTATGGAACTACAAAACTGGCAAATAGAAACTCAAAACACCAATTGCAAAAATAATTAAACAACTAAAACACAATTCACAGTTCAATAAAAAGTAAAAAACACAATACTAAATACCTGAAAACAAATATTTTTTAGCTTGTTTTTAAACACTAGCAAGGATGAATTAATATCAAGGAAAGTTTCAGCCTCATTCCAATCAGTTACCCCTTCAAAAAAAGTCAATATCAGCAAACCTATTGAAAGAATAGTGCGGGATAGACTTTACAGTTTTCTCGAAAACAATAAGCTATTATATAACGTTCAATTTGGATTCTGAAACAAGCATTCTACAAACCATTCTTTCCTAGTTTTAATTAAAAAAATTCAAGATAAACTAGACGCTGGGGGTTGTGCATGTACTGCGTTCATAGACCTTCAAAAGGCGTTCGACACGGTGAACCATGATATTTTATTAGATAAACTTTTACACTATGGCTTAAGAGGAAATATACATGAATGGTTCAAATCGTATCTATGTAATAGACTCCGTAAAAGGCTCCGTTTTAGGCCCATTGCTGTTTCTAATCTACATAAATGACCTCTATCGATGTCTTTCTCATTCTCTTCTATTGTTGTTTGCTGATGGTACTGCTTTATCAGTGTTTAGCGATTCCCTCAAAGTCATAAATAAGCATATTAATCATGATTTGAAACTTTTAAATGAGTGGCTTTGTGCAAATAGGATTTCCTTGAATGCAAAGAAAACTGAGATTATATTATTCCGTCCCGAAGGTAGGATCATCACAAAGAATCTTAATTTTAGATTTTTCAGGCAAAAGATAATGCTTAGTCATAGCGCTAAATACTTGGGAATATTTATTGATAATCATTTAAATTGGCGAGAACAGCTTGAAACTTTAATTAAGAGTAAAACTACCAAGATCTATTGGATTATTAGCCAAAATAAGACATTCAGTTAACAAAGGATTATTAAAAATGATTATTCGACTATATTTCATTCCTACATATTATATGGGTGTCAGATCTGGGGGCAAAAGTTATCAGGCCACCTTGCTGCTATTAATAGACTTGAAAAGAAAGCTATCAAAATTATTTCTTTTAAAAACTATGATGAGGAAGTTAATCAAGAGTATGAGCTTTTTGATATCTTCCCGTTCAACAAGCAAATTGAATTCGAAAACATTATTTTTGTATTTAAAACTTTGAATAAAAGCATCCCGCCGGTTTTCTATTCATTTTTTAAAAAGCAATCAGGTCTGGCTGGATACAGCACAAGGGGGGCTAGAAATGATAACTTGATTAAACCAATTGTGAAAACTATTAAATACAGAACGAAGTAAATTCAATACAATATGATACACCATTGGAACGAATTTAAAATGTGTCATTTTACCACTGAAATATCCCCATTGACTCTAGATCTTTCATATTTACACAAATATTAAAAAAACATCTTTATAATCACTGAAAGTAATTCTGAACAATTTTTAAATGAAATAATAAAGTATGCTCTGCAGGCCACACAGGTTTTGTAACTATGAAGTAACCATGCCAGCACTTGTGACGTAACCACTCTTTTGGATAGTAAAGCCAACAGTTTATCATATTTTTATTTTTATTTATTTATTTATTTATTTGTTTTATTTTTATTTTACTATTATTATTATTATTATTATTATTATTATTTTCTTTCTTTTTCTTGCGATTTTTTCTTGTTCCCAGGGAATTTTCTCACACCACAAGTTTTTGCCTAACTTCCGTGAGTTTTCTTCCAAATAGAATTGTAATGTGTGATATACTTATATTGTATAATGCTATGAAAGAAATATAAACTACTACTACTACTACTTAATCTCTCTTCCTCCTCAACCTTCCGTTTCAATTTCTATTTTCTTTTATTTATTTTATTATTATTATTATTATTATTATTATTATTATTATTATTACATTATTATCATTGTTGTTGTTTTTTGATGTCAAAATTACAGGACATGTTCATGAAAATCAGTTGGTTTTTTGAGCAAGTGTTGCACAAATGGTTAGAAAATGTTCATTTTTAGTACCATATCTTTGATAATTATCACTATCGAAATGCTGAAAAATAACTATAATTATTAGATATTATAGCAAATTCTTCAACCGAATCTTGTATATCTTATTTTTGAGAACAAGACAATAATAAAATATTAACATATTAGAAGTAGAACGGGGTTATTTTAGAAAAATATCCCCACAGGAAACCCAATTTTGGAAGGAACTTTTTATAAAAGATATTAAACAAGATAAATAGTAATATACAGTATAATTAATGTTATTCAAACAAATATTGTTTAGGATAATCAATTGGTTAAAAATGAACAACACTTAAAGTGAAGAAAATTGATAAAAATTGAACAATAAGGTCAAAAATTTACTTTCAGAAAATGTTTTTGGTTTATCAGTTACTTTCCTGCAACAAATATTTAATAAGTGAATTATAAGTATACCAATGTTAATTGCACCACAAAAAGATTATATTAAGTCAGTCTGTAAGGTTTGAAAATAACTTTAATAGCATTTTTCACAAGAAAAATAGTCTGTGTGAAAAAATTATCATTATCTTTCCAGGATGACCTGTTAATGTCTTTCCTGTAATAATAGCCCAACTGATAAAAGCATATTGAATCTACATTAGAACGTTTTTATGTCCTAAAGCTGTTACATTTTACACAATTGTAAATAATTAACAAAGTTAGTTTTTTATCATTTCCTTAAAAGGATCAAAGAATATTGATATTTTTGTGATGTTAACTTTTTACCAGTAGTAAAATATACCTGTCTGTTGAATTTTATTTAAAAAAATTGAGATGTGAAAGAATTATCTCAAAATTTCACTTTTCACCATTTTTCAACATTTGTAGCTGATCTTCATGAACATGTCCTACAGCTCTAGAGAACTTGAAGAAGGGCTTACATAACTCTAATCTACAAGATTCCCCAAATCTTCCAGCGTTTTTTACCAACATTTCCCTGCTAGCTGCCAGATACTGTATATATTTGTTCTAGTTTTTGTTTTTATTATCAGAAGATAGGATTTTTATTTATTTTAACAGACATCATTTTAATATATTTATTTAACCTACGGTATATGATTTAACAACACAGTGAATGTTAAAGAAATATATTCATTCATTCATTCATTCATTCATTCA
>JANSTP010011127.1:0-44775 GCA_025330745.1 Cladonema radiatum
TAAATATTCTTTCAAACAACCCATCTGGCGAATACTGTGACATGGGCTAAATAAACACAAATCATCATTCTTGATGCTATATTCGAGAGCAATGCTGCAAATGTTTGTAATCTTGTACGTGACATCTTTCAGTTAGGATGATGTAGGCAGTGATAATTATTACGCTAATCTCATAGTTTCATTAAAAAAAAAACATCATTCAAAGCAAAGCTTTTTGGTATCTTTTATAGCTAAGGTAGGATGTGGCTTTACCTTCATCGTAGAAACAAGGCAATTTACAATTCTACTTGAACGTCTGAACGAAGAGTTAGCTATATCTGTCAATATCTTGAAAGGGTTTTCAAATTGTAAATTCCTCTTGCCAACACAAAATCCTCTCAATCATGATTTAAGTGGAACAATTTGTCTGCCTTTCCTTTTGAACCTCTTGATATTTTCAGATAGCTTTCACTAATTATAACCACATTCGTGTTTTCAACATGATGTGATTTCTAAGCTCCTTTCATCTTCGCTAGAGAGTCATAAATGGATACAAAAAAATCGAAAAGTTTAAGCATTTTTTAAAAACCAACACTTTTCTTTGTTTGTTTATGCATAATTGAAAAATTATCCAATCAGGAAAAGCGTTATTGTATTCTTGTACAATCTTGTGCCGAGGACTTATTTCCTTGTTCGAGAATAAAGAAACACTGAAAGAAGAAACCCTGAGAATTAGATTGTCCGTCATTTTTTTTAATTGTCATAAATTATTTAAACTGGTCCTCGTGTTCAGCGGTATTTCCATTACAACGATTTGAAGAGACAGGCCAGGAACGTATATGTAACACATGACCTTTCGAGAATCGAATCTGGCTTGATAGATTATAGGAATTAATTAAAAATCAAAGCAGGTTAATAATATTACATTGGCTCAATGACAAGTAAATCTTAACATTCAGACCCTGCTTACATGAAAACAAACGGAAAAATTGGCTAGCGCCAGGGCAGATATTTGTCTGCAATACATGAAGTTTGACTCGGGGTAGAAAGTTAATGGTTTTCGTCCAGGAATTTAACCAAGGGACAAATTTTAATCCGGAATAGGAATCGCTGACGCAAACCGGGTTTCAATAGTGAATGAAAAGTGAAGCATATCAAGGCCTTACAAGTAGCAAACAAGAAATATAATTTCTTAATGCCCCTTTACTCTGTTGCTGTATTCAAAAAATCATCATTTTCAGATATGTCCATCATAGAACCCACCTTGCGTGGGTTTGCGAAGATCGCTGCCTATGAAGCATTTCAAGCCAAACATGGGCTGAAACAGCAACCATTCGAATCCAACAGAGATTGAAACGTAAGAATTTTGAAATGGCGATACGAAAAATTCCTCAACCTTTATAAATGTGATGTAACACTCCTGCAGTTTCGCAGCAACTTCCCAACTATTCTCGGGCATATTCAATCGGTCGGAAAGAAAAGTCCAGAAAATAAAAAAAAATTACTGAATTTTTTCTCGTCTCAAAATTTTCAAAAGAAAATCGCAACAGACAAACAAAAGCATTCTCTTCTTTCGTGCGAAGATTGTTTGCATGACAACAAAGAAAAAATGTCGCCATTTCCCGCCAAATCAGTTTCTCCTAAAGCAAAGTCGTGTCAAACGTTCCGCAAAAAAGCAACAAATGGCAAAGAAAATGTTCTTACTGATATCAAAATAAAACTCAGTGATTGTCAATTACAGAAATACAACACTTCCATAGCAAAGCAAGTTGTAGCAGACATCCAGAAGAAAATGCAAGATACTTCTGCAGAACGGTTTGTACTTTCTCATTTTGTAGTAAATATAGAAAATACTTGCTTATAGGCAAAACACATCAGGAGAATACGCAGCTGGTCCGTAGGGTAAAAAAAAGTCGATTTGTGCAACGATGTCTTAGATAAACGGATCTGATTGGTAAAAAATCCGTCGGTAGAAAGTGATAAATTTTTGCATTGGTGACGAATATTTATTTTGAACCTACGACTGTTTTTTACCAACAAATTATTATATGTGTTCAGTATTTTGCACTTTACGGTTTGAAACCGTACCGAGGTCTCAACTAACCTTTTTTTCAGAAAAATACAAAAATTTGGTTCCGTCTGGTCAGGAATATTTATTACCAATGAAATTTTTTACCAACAGATTTTTAACTGATAAGGCAGTGTGTAAGATCAAGTGATTTCTTAAAAAAAATCTCTATTCATTTTGCTCTAAAATTCAAATATACAATGTTGATATTTGTATTTCAAATATAAACAATTTTTTCTACATACTTTTAGCTAGCTATAAAGAAAGTATGCCACAATGAGTTGTTAATATAGTGAAAATTGTGAGTTAGATCAGCAGACTAAATTGATGGGAGTAATATATGGCGATAATCCGGAAGTGATCATGTAGTAAAAGGGTAAAACTTTTATCAGATTGTTAGTTAGTATTTGTCGTTACGTGGGATGTGTAGTAATTAACCTCAACTTCCCTCTCCTGCGAATAAAATAAAAAATTAACTAGCACGCTGCGAACCATCACCACTAAATTCTTAAAACTACGGCCAAATTTTAAGCGCAGGGTTTCATATGCCACAACTGGGAGTGTGCTTCGGCTAATGGGGGACTTTCATTAGTTTTTAAACTAGCGAATTACGTCGGACTTAATTTTGGATGTAAGAAAGAAAACTACTGACACCAGCATTTTCCGACTATTCAAAACACCACCCTACCCTCCCTACACTACCAAAACGATATAGAATTAATGGAATGAAGCTCTCGATAACTTAAACAATGAAATAATGAAATAAGCCCCTGACGGACAAATGCAATGAAACCGCAAATAGAAAAACTCCACAACTCTATTTTATTTTTATGAACATGAAAACATAATCCAATAAAGGCCAAATGCTAATGTTTTCTGAAAATAGGAAAATACGGGAGCCATTAAGTTGTGATCGGTAAAATTACTACCAAGTTTTAAAATTAAATAAAGTACCAAGATAAATTATAGAGGTTATCTTATCGACTAAAATGTGAAAAGTGGCGAAAATAATTACAGGTGAATAAAATTTTCGCCGACGAAGTTTTCCCCCGATAAGGTATAGTAGTTAGGCGATAGGTTTTTCACCCTCAACTCTGCTAATTTCCTTTAAACATCTGCCCTGATCAAGGTTGAAGGTCAAGTTAAGTGCCCGGTTTATTCAGGTTTACTGAAAAAGGTTGAAAAGTTTTGCTCTAAAAGGAATTAGAGACTCATATAATTTTTAAATTCGTACTGCTAAGTGGTGCATTTTGTATCTATTCCAGTGCATTCAGTGGCAATTGCTCCTTAAGACTTCGTGACAAACTCAGAAAAGAACTTTCATTGGAATCAAAAGCTGACGTCGAAATCCGCACAATCTCAGAGAGGAAAGAAGTTGAACAAGTATGTTCTTATAAATATAGTTACCAAATCGCTTCAAACAACATTTACCTTAATGTCTCATAATTGAAAAATTATCCAATCAGGAAAAGCGTTATTGTATTCTTGTACAATCTTGTGCCGAGGACTTATTTCCTTGTTCGAGAATAAAGAAACACTGAAAGAAGAAACCCTGAGAATTAGATTGTCCGTCATTTTTTTTAATTGTCATAAATTATTTAAAC
This sequence comes from Cladonema radiatum, assembly GCA_025330745.1. Lineage (NCBI taxonomy): Eukaryota > Metazoa > Cnidaria > Hydrozoa > Anthoathecata > Cladonematidae > Cladonema > Cladonema radiatum. The sequence goes on from JANSTP010011127.1 coordinate 3,652, forward strand.
TGGTCCTCGTGTTCAGGGGTATTTCCATTACAACGATTTGAAGAGACAGGCCAGGAACTTATATGTAACACATGACCTTTCGAGAATCGAATCTGGCTTGATAGGAACTAGAGACTCATATAATTTTTAAATTCGTACTGCTAAGTGGTGCATTTTGTATCTATTCCAGTGCATTCAGTGGCAATTGCTCCTTAAGACTTTGTGACAAACTCAGAAAAGAACTTTCATTGGAATCAAAAGCTGACGTCGAAATCCGCACAATCTCAGAGAGGAAAGAAGTTGAACAAGTATGTCCTTATGAAATAAGTTACCAAATCGCTTCAAACAACATTTACCTTAATGTCTCATTAAGCGCCCTGGTGCCTATAAAACTTTTGAAGCTCTTAAGTGGGCGCTCAATCAAGGGGGAGGGGTGCTTATTTTAAAAAGCAGATTCGAAGGCAAAATTAATAAAACACTTTTAAGTTCAAGCACTTCTTTTTCTTTTCCCTCAAGAAAACAAAATATATTGAAAGCAATAATGAAACTGTGCAGCGTAGTAGATTTGTTGCCAATTTTCCTTGATTTTCATCAATATATTCATCCAATATTCTAATAACTGCACATTAATACAGAGTGGGCGCTTAATCTAGGCATTACGCTTAATCTAAGCATTACGCTTAATCTAGGCATTTTATTTTACTATTTAATAGAAAATTGGCCTTTGTACTTATTCTGAAAATTTCATTTGAAAATGTGCACTATGTGTTGAGATATAAAAATATTTGATTTTTTTTTTAAAAAAAAAAGAAAAAACACAGACAGTTCATTCATTCACAAATGTAAACAAACAAAAAAGGACCTTTTTTGACAAATTTGAGAGTTCATATCACTATCACCAAAGGGAGCTTTTATGCGAAATTTTCAACGATGACTCAAAATATAGATCTCATAAAATAAATGTTATTCATGGCGTTATTCGAATTTTTTTATTTATTATTGCTATAATTTTTTTTAGACGGAGAGTAATTTAAGCGTTCATTATTTCTATAATAATTTGTTAAAATGTGAACGGATGTACCTTAATAATCTATGGGAGATTTGCTTAAAAAACAGAGAACACATTCCAGCCAGAAAAGTCAAATACTATGACTGCAATGGGGATGTTCAAATTGAACTTTTATCCAGTCTTAAGCACTTTGGTCATTCTGTTACTTTCCTCGCCAGCAATCTAATGATCAATTCATCATCACTGATCAATTCCGATAGCAGCAATAATACCGACTTCAAGGAGCCTCTTCGAGAAAAATATACCAAAGTCGAAATGATGAATGTGTGGACTTACCTGTCATGAATATATCCACCCTTGAAAAGGAAGAAATTTCCTCTTTCCATGCGACAAAGTATAGTGATACCGATATGGATATTGACACAGAAAGAGCACCAGTGACTTCAACACCATCCACAAAGTCAAACAATTCTACAAAAGAAGATAACATTTTGGGAGCCACTGATATCGATTTGCATATATCTGTCAACAGAAAGGAAGAAATATAACAACATTTTAAAGGAGATCACATTGCAATCCAATGGCGCTATGTCTTCCACTCGTCTGCTCTTTATGACCGTGGCAAAAATTAGTCAGAAAGGACTGCAATATGTACTTGGTTTCACTGTAATAGATACATATAAAGCATGAATATCAAGGTCCTAATCATTCCCATTGCGAAGCTTTAAACCAATCTTGAATAGTGTATAACAACAACATATTTTTATTTATAAAAAATGACAAAACATTAAAATCCGTCCCATCTGCATAACTAATTTCGTTACTTCTCAGGTGGTCAGTAACTAGCATGATGGTAAGAAAGTGGTCTTAATTTTTCCTACTTGTTTCTTTCTAAGGATGGAGGAAGAGGAATTTGTTCATATGACTCAAAATTTATTACTGAAATTATTCAAGAAGCTATTGATGACCCCTTTCATTCTATTTCAAATAAAAGCAAGGCAGTAAAAGCTGCAGCAGAGGTAGCGATAAAAAATATACAAAATAAAAGTGAGGATATTAATGAATTTATAAAATACTTATGCAAAAATGTTACGCCAATTGTCAAGTATTCGATTGTATAGTGTTCACAGAAGGAGACGTTTTTCAAGCAGTATCATTTAAAGACAGCTGATAAGCAATGTTTACATGTCTGGTTGACTTTTCTGTCTCCTGAAACCAATGAACAGGAAGACAACACACCAAAAGTGATATTGGTGCATTATTTGCTAGAAAAATACGTTGCCAGGTGCCTCGATTATAAAAATAAGAAGATGTTTGCGGAAGGTGAAAGATAAGAAAAAATCAGAACATTTAATAAAGCCAAAGAAGAAACTATTCAATACCTTTCTGGCTACATAATTTATAGTATTTTACGTGAACTTCATGGAAATAGATCCAAAAAATTAAAAGCAATTGCAGCTGTTTTGAATATATGCGGATCAAAAATTGATCCTGTTCAAGAAAAAGACTCCTTCGATGAATATGTTCAAGACTGAGTAGAAAGGGTGAATCGTGGAGGTTTAATTGAAGTATGGCCTGGATTTTACGAGCTGTTTGAAATGGAGTTAGAAGTTAGATCGATCGCTAACAAAAATTTTTTGGTTACTTACTGTGGAGAGAACGTGTTCGAAATTGTTTTCAATAAAATACAATATTGTGATGATGTGATAAAGTACTGGAATCAGATAATTAGAAACATCGAAAACAAAAGTCTGTGTGATGTAATTTTTCATAGAATTGTAAAAAGGTGGGTAAATATTAGATTAAATAGCTTTGTCAAATCATGGATGTTGATAATCGGAAGAGAAAAAAAAAGCAAAGTAAAATTGGGTAAGAAAGGTGACAAAGCATTTAGAAAAGAACTTTCATTGAAATTTATTTGTAGCTATAATAAAGGGTGTATTTTATTAATTACGCATGTTGTTTATTTGTTTATTATATGGAATAATTTTGATGTTAAAAACTAACTTTGATTTTAATTCCTATCTCTTGTGCTTGTGGATGAAAGAGGTAGATTGGATTGCATTTATTTCATATAATTTTAAAGCGACTTATCACCACATTTTATTATCACCCCCCATCCACCTCATGTGATTTCAAAGACAACACATTCAAAACTACATTATTCTATATTTTTATTGCTAAATGTTTCAGTTTTGAGTCATGAGAATTTATTTCACCACAGGATTTTCTTTCACTACCGATACAACCCCCTCCCTGCAAAACACAAGAGAGTATTCTTTTTTTGTACTGCTACTAAAATTTGATATTGCAATGTTTACACATTTTATTAGTTATGTTGACCATATTTATATTGACCATCCATTTTTTAAATGGCCTTTTGCTGAATAAACGTTAGCTCTTGTTTACCTTATGTTATGGTCTTGATTTTTATCTTCTATGTTTTCATTGTTTTTGTTTTTTGCTTATATGAAGAATTTGCTTATATGCTAAGACTTTTTTCAAACTTTTTTTTATATGATATATAAGAGCTCTAACTCTTTTGCTAAACATCAAAACTGTTGCAAGCTTGTGAAATTTTGATGTAATTAATTCTTAGTTTATAATGAGTGCATGTGTTGAGCGTATTGTGTGCATATATTGTGTATATATTGAGTGCAAAAAAGTATAATTTTTATACTCTCACATTCGTGCCGAACATGTTTGCAGAAGTAAACTCATTTCCTAAACAAACGAAGAAGTGAATATACTGAGTTAATATATAACTCCTTGAGCTTGATGAAACTTTGAATTTTAAGAATATTTGTTCAATGTGAGTGGCTCTCGCAATACTGATTCTGCCCATGAAAAAAAATTAAAAGTGGTGAGCCTATCTGCGCTATGGCAACGCCTGGTCTCTGGTAAATCATCCTAAGGGATCATGCTTCTGCAAATCCGATTATGAGACCCAAATATCCTCTCATTGATAACAAAGTAAGGCTGAAGTTAGGCTGAATTGTTCTTAAAAGGTTCTTATTTTCCTTCTGAACTATTCAATATTATTCCGCGAATAAGAGAGTTATGAGTGTTCTTACAACTTCTTTACTACAATCTCTAGCCTCAGTTTTTTCTTACCTTGTTCTAATTTTTTGCTAAAACTTGAGGCTCGTGTTCTTACTTAATTGCTCTTATAAAAAGAAGTGTGTTTCTAAGATAACAAGAGATGTGTCTGCCTTGCCACACCCCACACCCCCTTTCCCCCACGGAGTTTTCAAAATCAAAAAAACTATTTTGGAGAAGGGTTGATCATGTTACTAAGGAAATAAAAAAATTCCTTGGGAAGGTTAATCCAGCCAACCTCACTTTGTATTTCAGAAATAAGCTATTCACCCAGTTTTAACCTGCTTAACCGTAAGCCTCGATAGATATTTTCTTGAAGTTTGAAAAGGACTGTTATAGACTTTTTAAATCACATAATGTTTGTGGTCGTAAAAATTAAGCAATTCTTAAGCAACTTTCCTATAAGCAACTTTTAGCGTAATTTTTAAACAACGTTTGTAGAGAGCCAAAAGGAAGTTTGCTTTTAAAAAATACGTGTATGTAAAATAGGTAAATTTAGGGTCGTGAGACATCGAAAAAGTATGATGACGTCATCAGGGAAGTGATAGCGTCGTAAAATTGGTTCTGGTACTAAATTCCTAATAGGATAACATACTTACATCCCTGGACAATTGAGCATGTAGTTATGCCTCCTTGGCTTTCGTGAGTCCCTTAAAAGCTCGGCCTGAATAGGGTTAAGGAAAGGTTACATATTAACAGACAAAATCTGGTCGCAAAATTAGCGTTCAGCATTCTGTATTTTTTAAAAAGGACTCCAAGTTGCCACCTGTAAATTTACAGTAAGTGCCTGAACGTCAGCGCGACCGATTTTGATTTGCATTCTTTGATTTAACGGAACCTTGGGACTTATTAGAATTTCAATTTGGTCTAAAAAAAATTGATTCAGGTTTGAAATTCGTTTCGAAAAAGATCCATAGCGTCAAGGAGTTAATATACTGACATCATTTCTAGTATTCTGATTTTAATTTTTTTTTTTCTCAATCTCATATCTCATTTAGTTGCGCCACAGAGTATCAATTCAACACCCTAACTAGCCAAACGGACAATGCCAATAGGTCGTTTGAAAGGTTTTCAATAGTTTTTTATTTTGAACGGCTTGAAAAGCATAAATGAAAATTTTTTATTAATTTATAGGCAGACAAAAGGCAATATACAAAAAATAGAAATTGGCTCCTATACTTTTTTATTTCAACAAACCAATAGCACGCTAAAAAATAATCTTTTTCAAATACATACTAAATGGAACAAAACGGTTGTACCTTTGCCACAAAATTGGGGGAGAAAACACATTATAAAGACAACCTCAACATCTTGATGTCATAACAAAATAAGACGGGCTTGGATATGGTTATCAAAATGCCTTAATATAGCTATTTACTCTCAAGTGCCTAGTACAGGGGAGGTCAAAAACGGGAGGTCTTAATAAACAAAGAAAAAGTCAGGTCTGTATATCATTTAGAGTTTAGAGAGTCAATTGCACTTTATATGCTTAGAACTCTTCAAGGAACAATCATACCAACTCCTTGATCATACTTATATGAAATTATACACAATTATATGAAAAAAACCCAAATTCCCAACCATTTGCCGATCACTTCGAAACTTGGCAACGTTTCTGTTAAAATCAATAAACAGAAGTCTGAATTAGTTCTGGGGGAGGGGGTTTGTTGGTTAGGAATTCTTTTTTGAAATTTAATACGTGTCCACCCGCTTCCACTTGTATTTGGCACCCAAGAGTAATGAATTAGGAATTATCGAATATTAAAATCAAAATTCTTTGTACAAGCAGGAAAAAAGATCAACTAGAAAAGTTCAAATGAAGTAAGATATAACCTAAGGTAAAAATCACAATATAAATGGGTTGCTTTTCAAACCGAAAAAACCCAATATAGAATATTAAAAAGCATGGCTGTATGTATCAACAAGGAGTATCAATAACTAAACGTAAAAAACTAGTCCATCTTAGAATGTTAATTTGGCCTTTTAGGTAACCGGCGATCATCTTCCATATCAATAGTGACATTTTCTTTCATTCTCCCCCGCATATTTCCTCTGACGACTTGCAGAAGTTCATCCTTTGCAACAATAATCTTTCAGTTCATTATGCCAAAGTTGTTTTGTGTCAGGTTGTCTCTTCCGCCTCCTCTCATTCGCATAGGCCCAAAATGCTTTTGGAGCACATTTTGATTTAGCTTGTCCGATAATAAGTAAACAATTCTGGCGTCTTCAGAACGATAAAAGATAAGGCACAAGCTCAACGAAAGATCAGACGGAAAAAAAATAATGATTGATGTATAATAACAAGAGGTATTACTCTTGATATTAAAGCAAAATAGGCCTTAATTTTAATACATGTGATAACAGAGACTTCCAAAATAAATCATCATATATTTTGCACATAATTGACTGATTTCTAGAATTTGCATGGAAATCATTTTCACCATCCCCTCAATGAAGTTTTATTTAAAAATCATGCCTTTTCCGTACTTGGAAAATGCCTTTGATTAATCTTTTCAATAAACAAAATAAAAAAAATTATAGTTTATCATTTTTACTGTATTAAACTAAAAAGAGGTAATTATATTGAAGATTTTGGTGACCTCATCTTGTGACCTTGTGACTTTGCCTAAATTATATACGTGTCAATTTCACTTGAAATAGCTAATTACTTGAAATTTCAATCCAAAGAGACATTTTTAACCCCCTCCTCTCTATTCCCATCCCCATTCATTTCAGGATGATCAAAAAACCAATCCTAAGTATGGTTGAATTGCTAGCAGAGACCCCAGTTATCACTCTTTTAAATTACACGCAACCTGAAAGGTTGGTTAAAGTGAATCATAAAAAAATTGAGAATTGAGAACCGATGAGATTGTTAATACTTACTTGTTAGGCGTAAACCGTCAATAGTTTGCACACTTAGGCAGCAACGATTTTTGAACTCCTTACTGACACCTCCTTCATTGTCACATTCATTTTTCCACGAGTTGATATAGCTGAGAAAAGTCTCAGTCAGCCACTAAATTTAAAGAAAGAAGAATTTTAGAATAGGATTCACCAAGAAATTTCATGAATTCTTCTACTTTAGAAATTTGATGCTAATTGACTATTTTGGCATCGATCTCTGTCCAATTTCGCTCACTCTAGCTAAGCCAAGAGAATTGAAATTTACAAGTCAATTTACCTTGAATCTCCAGTCTGTTTTGGATTCGTAGCAAGCCAAGCATTCCTTTCGTTGTCTAATACCTTGGTCAAAGGTGGCTACATTTAACATATCCACAAACATATCCACATTCCGCACAAACTTTTCTGTCTCCTCTGTTGCTGAAAGCTTTAGATTTTGAAATGCATCAGCTACAGATTTGTTGAGAACCTGCATGAAAATATATGGAGTTTAAATGGACTTTCATATATGGAGTTGTCAGCAAGGCTAAGCTAGTACATGGAAATGATCATTTGTTATAATCCTAACAGAGGTTTGCTAAGAAAACACAATGTGTAATATTTAATATCTAAAATTGTAAAGGAACTCAGCAAGAGAATAAAAGACCATAAATGCACTAAGATACTAGTGAAAAAAATTTAAGTTTATCGCCAGGGCAGTCAGCATTCTATGGCTCAACCTTTTTAAAATTTGAATACTTTATTAAACACCATTTGAAAAAGAAGAAAATAAATGAAATTGATATATTATGGCAGAACCTGAGCTGCTAAATTTACCCTCATGCGGGAACGTGAATTTAAAAAAATGTGGTCTTCAGTGAGTTTTTGTACCTTTCTGTTCATACCAAGATGATACCTTTTCATGTCCAGGTCTTGCTCATAAAGTTCTATGACGTGCTTCAAAGTTATTTCTTTGCCATTTCGCTGAATATAGTACAAAATAATATTTCATATTTTTCAACTAAGAAACTCAAAAGAAATACTGAGTACATGCAAAGACAAATTTGCAAGTTGATAAGAACCGATAACCTTATTGAATCAACAAAAATCTTCTCTTACTATTTCCAAGTTACATGTTAAGATAACCAAACTGATAAAACTCTATATTAGGATAATACTTAAATATCTGAAGTAAAAAACAAAAAAACAACACAAAATGCAGACTTCTTTTAAACTTGATTACAAAGTTTAGAAAAACTGCATCCTTATTGAGAAACTGCAACAAAGAGATTGAAATCACGAAATAAACATATTGTAAACAAATTGTTTATGAAAGACTTTCTTTCAAATGTCTGGTGTGTTGATTCCAAACAGAACTTTCAAGGATGTTTCTTAAGATCTTCAGTAAATGGGGTGCATCACTGAAAAAATAAATTTTTCGCTCTGGACAAAACTTGTTTGTTGTCCAATACACAACACCATCCTCAGATACATTTTCTCCTTCAATCATTTCATGGAGCCTGTAGTATCTTCGATTCGGAGGTGCCCCATCAGCTATCATTGCCACACCGACTGTCTCAAGAATACGAACTGCTTCCCATGTCACAGGATGCAGCTGATTGCTGGAAAATTGGCAGGAACTGAAATACCCAACAGGATAGTTAAATCTGGAAAGAAGGCCACAAACCATGAAGCACATGATGTGTGTAGCTATTTTCTTTGAGCCTTGTCTCTTGAAACTTTATTCAAATTCATCTAATTCCCCATTTATGTGTCACAGTTCAGTAAATCCAATGATAGATCTTGATATTTTGGAATAAACTAGATTTGCCTTGATGTGCATCTGATCAAATGCAAGTATACACTGCCGTCCTGCTGCTGATCCGTCATCCATTTTCAGGTCATTACACATTCTTGCAATAATATTTGGGTTAAACCCAGCACCACTTGATGTGAATCCTGTAAAGGTATTCAAGGTGGATTTGTAAGGTAATTCTAAAAATCCATTTTTCCGAAGTAAATCAAAGGCAGCTGAAATACAATAAGAAATTGGCATTATCTAATAATTTAATGCATAAACAAAGCAAATTTCAGGATCCCTAATGACAAAGGCATAGACCACGAAAAGAAATAAAGAAAAAAGACAATAGAAAATTAACTGTTAGTGCATCACACTCAATAGAACTTCCTCAATAAAATTTCTTGATGAGACTTGATAAAACTATGACTCAATTTGAAAATTCACCCAGCAGATTTAACCTGATTAGTGTTAGGGGTAGTACAATTATAGTAGTAGGGATTGCAGTGATAAAAGTAATTCTAATAAGATGACAAAAAGAACTTTGCTCATAAATAATACTACTACTAATAACAAACAACTCATCTGGCAATTTGAGATACAGACAAAGCGAACCGAATCATCACTGGGTGCCATCTCATTCCGTTGCGATTTTTCAGTTGACAATGTTTTTTCTGCTCCTCCCACAAAAGCTTTTTGGGTGAGCCGTCAGGGAAATTGGATTTGAATTCAAATTAGTGTTAGATACAATTGAATCAATCTCCTCGTCAAGGGTTACACCATCATTATTTATTATTTTGTTGATTTTGGCAAGATGGCGCTTCTTCCACTGTTTAAGAGTTTTTATTTCCCTTGCTTGTTCTTTGTTTCTTTCAACTAATTGTTCCTGAGTTAAATAAACGATGGGAATATTTTTCTGTGTCTCTGGTTGTGTCTCTTTGGAGAGCCTCCTTGACTCTACATAAAACTGCTTTCTATATTTTTGGCAGACAGTGCATCTATTTTGTGTTTTTTCTATGACTCGTTCACAATTGATGGGTCGAATGGTTTTCAGATCGTCGATGTTTGAAAAATGGGAGTTTCCTATATTCGCTTTAACCTCTTGATTTTTGTCTAAAAATGTCAATTCACCACTCTTTTTAACTTTTTTTGCTACTAACTCTGGGAAATCAGAGTTTCCAGGAAAAATTTCAAATTTCTTATTCCCTCAACAAATATTCCTAAGTTTTCTGTGATTATTTTAAGTGGTAACACATCTAGTATTTCATTTTCTTTAACAATAATCTTGCCTGCAACGTATATTACAGAAGCATGATGCAATTTGTTCTCAAAGAACTACTTTCGATAGGATCAGAACAAATTACACAGATCTCATATATTCTGAGAGAGTCACAAAGAGCTCGAAAAATTCCAGAAATTATATTAAAAATCCAGATCATATTGCATGTATGTTATTGCCACCTCAAAAAAGCACCATCAATCAACATACCATGTCTGCCACTATGTTGCATTGTGATCACCAAAACGAAAACTATTATCAAGTCAAGATATCTCGAGCCCATTACCTAGTGAAATTATTTTACAGACAAGACAAGATTACGAAAACAAATAAACATTGGCCATGTAAAACTCCATGTCATTATCATCATCTGGACCAACAATGACACACAACTGGATGAAGAGCATCATTGTCAGCGATATAACCTGGTGTTCCGAACAAGTAAGCTTCATCTGCACCATCGATGGTACACGCCAGATTCAAATAACAAGGAAAGAAAAAACACAAAAAAATAACAAAACCTAATGAGAACATAGTAAAGAATAGTAGTAAAATGATTGTTTAGTAATACAAACTTTTATACAGACTAGGAGACCAGCTCCAGAAGGAAATTAACACTATCTTCTGTCGCCATAGACGCCAAAGAGTAGAAAGGCGATGAATATGTTTTTCCATGATGTCTTTAATTTTTTATCTGAATTAAATTTTCCAACATAAAAAGTATATAGCTGTTGGTTCATTCGTTAAGGATTTTTATTTACAAGAGGTTTGACTGTTTACAAACAATCATCTATACATTTCATAATTCCGCGACTAGATAGTTTTCTTCTGAATTTAATTTGTATTATTTTTGCTATTATATTCCTCTAAAAATAAGTATATACTGTAAATGTTAAACACATAAATAATGAAACAAGATTGTAAGTATATGCCAGGTTGATTCTTTGCTTATCAGTGTGTAAAAAAGTTAATGTCTACTGTAGACATTTGAGAATATGATGACTGGCATTTAAACTTTCTATCCTAAGTCTTAAATATCCTATTCCAAATGGTCTTTTCTATATATATAAATAGTATGGGGGAGTAAAAACTACCCCTACCCCAGGTCAAAATATAATTGGTCAAATATCTAATTTTTCTATGTATTTTTTGACATACTAATAAATGGACTTATAGAGCTATTTCAATTGATAAAAATTGATGAGGTTAAGTTGAATAAGGTATTATCAAAAGGAGCCTTAAGTTTTGGAGATTGAGCTAATCTTGCGAATTTTTATGGGGGCAAGAAATATTTCCAATAATTACAAGAAGATTGCTACGGCCTCTTACTGACATCATAACAACCCTATTAAATATTCAGTACACTTAGTCTAAATTTCATGTAGAAAGATTAAATGCAATGAAAGTTATGATTTTTCTGCAGGGGAGGGAGAGGAATAGAAAAACCCACTTAATAATCAAGCATGGTTGTTTCAAAGCAACCTCTCATTTCGATGAAACACCATTAATTTTACAAGATTTTCAATTTTTTAAGGTCTTCTTATAATATTTTACATCAAAAATAAATTTTTAAATGATCTTGCTCCTGAAAAATAGCTTTGTATCCCCAAGACAAATCTAAAGTTGTTTTTCTTTAATTAAATTTGTGTCAACATTATACATTTGGAATTGTGGAAGAATAAATGAAATACTTAAGTTACATTACTTTGTTTCAGACTAAATAAATTATACTAATGGAAAACCGGCATTGTGGGGACAAAATATCCAGTGGTACCAGTGCCTAGCTATATTGGCAGACAAACAAAAGACGAAAGTTGGCTCTCCTTTTGAGGGCTATTCCAGTTTTTTTCCATAAACCCCAAGGACGTCAGTTTGCAATCATATATTTTCACTCAGGAAATTGTTTGTCAACTAGGTTTATCCCCTTGAAAATGATTATCGAATGTCACGATAATCCTTGGAAAATAAGCTCTTCTCTATATTTTCTGACATTTTTTGCTTCTTTGACTTCTGGAATGTCAATTTATGAAGAATTAACAATCTGGAATTATCCCACTGAACCATCGGAATATAGCAAAATTAAAGGAAACTATCAATAAGATATGGAAGCCTAAGCGTGTATAAATGATTACAAAAAATTCATTCGGGTCCTAAAAAAACAAATTTGCTTTGAAAGCATATATAATTGTCTATCTCCGTGAAGGTAAAACCACCTTATTCATGAAAAGTTTCTGCAAAATTTGAGAAGTTCCTGATGATAAATACAATTGAAAGACGTTCACTAACATCTAAACTTGTGACTAGGGTATTTTTCTGCTAAAGAAACATATGAAAATCAAGAGAAACTGCCTTGGTTTTAACTATCACTTTCATGACAGCTGAACCACAAAAATCGCCATGAGGTAGCTTTTCATTTCTGAACTCTGGAGAGGAATGCTCTGTTCTTATGAAAAAAGCAAGCAATCATAATCAAATATTCTTTCAAACAACTTCAAACACAGGCTAATAAAAAGTAATACGTTGTAAAAAAGTAAAACTGTCACGCAAGTTGGTAAATTTAAATCTGTGATTCATGCCACTTTCATTCCCGCCTCAAAAATGATTACAGCACAGTTTGCTTCAGCGCGTGCGGTGAGAATGAATAGCATTTTTTGCAAGTTCACCCTGCACGTCAGTATAATAACTCCCTGAAAAAATGTTGAAAGGGCTGGATTCTTGTCACCCAAACGGAGTTAGTAATGCCCAAAACCAATGCCCAAAAAAAATCTTTCACTTTTTCATTTTTTCTTCTTCTGAAAGAAATACTATATTGATTTCGAACTGGAAAATTTACATTATTATTGTCAATTGGAACCAAAATAATGGCCAAAGTTTGAAGTGTTGGTAAATTTAGGATACACAAGGCACTTAAAATCTATGCTGATGTCCTTATAAAAACGCCGTGGCAGTCTTCTAAACATACACATGCGAAAGAGGCACCAAGAGAATTGTGAATCAAAGCAATCTTATTAGTATTTTCAATCTTCAGTATTTTTCGGCAGGGTGTGACAACTTTTGGCTTAGTATGGGTGTATGTAACATTTTTGACTGCGTGTGAAATTTTTTGACCGGGTGTGAGTTGGTGTGGATGGGTTTGAGTGAGTGCATGGTTTATAACAGCCAAGCTAAAGTAACAAACAACACAGCAGTTTATTCGAGTTTAAAGCTTAGAATGAAATTAGTTAAAAGGGTTCTGAACAGCATTTCTGGAGGAGTGTACCTAAATATCTTTTCAGCCTGATTTTTTTTTAAATTCTCCTAATAAAATTTTTATTAGAGTCTATTGAAGTTTTAGAATTAGAGAAGTTCAGCAAACCTTTTCCTTCTATAAACAAAAAACCTGAAAGCATTGAAACTTAGCTGCATTGATAACATATTGGTCAGATCTATATGCTCCGTCTTGGTCTATGGCTTTTAATTTCAAAGTTGTTTGAATTACCACTCGTTTATCACCAGTTTTCATTCATTTAAAATTGTTTACTGCTCGTTTGTCACTCGTTTCGATTAATTTACATTCACCTACATTCGTTTCTCACTCGTTTCGTTTACAGTTGTTTACATTCGTTTACGTAGCATTTAACGTATTCATGTCTATGATAGTTTTCTTTTGACTAGAGGATCACTAAGTAAATCAAAGAGAAGCTAAGAGTCTTAAAATGTTTGTTCACTGTTTCAAGCTTCTGAAATTAATCTAAATTGTAATATAATAGTAACAAAAAGCATTTGAATTATGGTTATAATATATGGCTCCTTGATTATCGAATTATCGATTTTTAGGAGAAAACCTTTGGAAATTTCAAAATTCACCACCTCAAAATTAAGACACAGAAAAAATCTATCCATCATATGATTATCTCAGAAACAATTGGTTGAAAGAAACGCCGCTCTTTAAACTGCACCACCTCGTCTTTTCTGACTTGATCTGACATTGTTTTTGTTGATTAAGATGTTAACGAAAATTTTGGAGGAGAAATAGCTACTCTACGGTGGCCTATAAGTGCCATAGTGAAAATTCAATTAAATTAGTTTACATTGATTAAAAAAATTGAAATCAAAAACAAAAATGAAATTTAAACTGAATATGAAATTTAAATTGAAAATGAAATTTACTTGAAAGTGAAATTTAAATTGAAAATTAAATTTAAATTAAAATTTGAATTCAAAATAAAAATAAAATTGAAATTTAATTTGAAAATGAAACTTATATTGAAAATTAAATTTGAATTCAAATTCAAAATGAAATTCAAAGTGAAATGAAAATTGATTTTTACTAGTGGCCTATAAGTGCCATAGACAGAGTTTACACCGAGCCCTGGCCTACAGGTGCCATAAAAAAAAGAAAGGAATATTTAACGTAGCCTATAAGTGCCATAGGTAAAATCGGACTTGTTTTATTCTAACTACAACAAATATTTCTATATCTTTCCGGCTTTCATGTATATGGGTAGATATGGAGCCATTTATTTATTTGGAATGTAGAAATAAGCTTCCCGATTGCTAATAGAAGTTTGTAATATACTCTAGAATTCCTTTCCCTTTTTTACATTATCCTACCTTTTATTTTGCTTTGTTTTATCATGGAAGTTCTTGAAATTAATTCTTTCCGACAATAACTGCCACATGTTTTGTTCGTTTTTAGAATTATTCTTAATTTTGGAGACTCAATTTATATAATTTATATACTTTGGTGATTCTCCCCAAAGAAATTCCGTAATATTTTTTTACAGTATCGTGGGAATATGTTCATGAAGTAAAAATATATATCGAATTAGAATAACCCTGTCTTAGAATAACCCTGTTCCTTCTTAAAAGCTTTGAAATGGCAAAGGCATTTCATGATTATGTTATCAAGTATCTGAATGGCGAATCTAAATTAACGTATATATTTACACTTGCATGAACGAAACTATTAAAAATGAAACCAATATGTCAGATTTGGACATTGTGTTCTGCATGTCATTAATGAGAGCCCAAAATAATAATAATACAACAAGACGATAATATACAAAATTAATCTTGGGTGCCTAATACAAGCCTTATTCTCAGTTTATTAATTTTTGACTAAGCAGTTGCCAAGTCTCTAATTGGCTATTATAAAATTGTTATTTTGTATGATTATTTTCAAAATAGTTCTCTCTTGGTTCTCTCTTTCTCTCTCTTCGAACCTTTTTATTCGAATCCCTGTTATTCTCAAACCTCTGTAGTTCGAATAATGCATGTCTATTTTATCAATTTCCCCGGTTAGGAAGCTTTATTTTTCCATCAAAATGACTAAACAGCTCCACATACATGTTTATTAAATTCTTAAGAGTACCTCCACTCCCATTGCATTTCGGCACCTGAGAGTACATAGTCGACCAAATTCAAGATAGTTTCGTCAGTTTTAAATATGGTAATCACTCAGAAATGCTCAACGATCAAGTTCAGTGTCTATGGTGACACAACCTGAGTGATTATAGTAGGTAAAAGAGAAGAGAGTCAGAGTATCTATTGCAATTTTTCTTCAAGGTCTTTTAAACACTTCTCAAACTACGTACTTTTGGTGAAAAGACAATCTTCTTAATGGAAATACCAAGAAGAGTTCAATATAATGAAAATTAACTCGTTGGAAAGGCTATGTGAAACCTCAGTTAATATAGATCATCTCGACATTTTTTAATGGAACTTCTAGGCCGAGACCGAGCGATAATTTTACCTATGGCACTTATAGGCTGCGTTAAATATTGCTTTCTTTTTTTATGGCACCTGTATTCCAAGGCTCGGTGTAAACTCTGTCTATAGCACTTATAGGCCACTAGTAAAAATCAATTTTCATTTCATTTTGAATTTCATTTTGACTTTGAATTCAAATTTAAGTTTCAATATAAATTTCATTTTCAAATTAAATTTCAATTTCAATTTTATTTTCATTTTGAATGTCGATTTCAATTTTAATTTCAATTTAATTTTCGATAAATTTCATTTTCAGTTTAAATATCATTTTAAATTTCATTTTTGTTGTTGATTTCAATCTTTTAATCAATGTAAACTAATTTAATTGAATTTTCACTATGGCACTTATAGGCCACCGTACTACTCTATTCTGTGTGGCAGGAACAAGTAAATTCAACATTAGGTGCATCTTTTGATAAAACTGCAGTAGTGGCAGGTCTCACATTATTAGAATTTATCATTATTATTTCACTGGCAAAATCTAAAATTGCGAAACAATTTTTAACAACAAAAAATCACGTTCAGATGAAGGCACTGTTAGGGAACCCCTAGACAGTGTTTTAAAATAGGTGTTTCTTTCTATATCTTCTGTACTGGCAATAAGCATACTTTTACAAAGCTCACAAGATGATCGCTTCACAAGCTTTTTTGAAACATATCCTGCTGCTGTAATAGCTACTTCTGCACTGTGACTATCAAGTGTGCTATGATAAATTTCAGTTTCACGATCTTTTAAAACGTTGAAAAGTTCACCAAAATCAGAGTCATTGGATTTAGTGACAATATTATTACTTTCCCAAACGTCAACACCACTTTTTAAAAGATTTCTACATTCTAAAATTCTTTATAAATTACTTACTTCTCTTGAGCTGACTAGAAACCTCCGGCTACTCATTTGCCTGTTTTGAGAAAAACGCTTCTCAACGGGATCACTTTGTAATCTTCCTAGCATAACAAATTCATAGTCTTCACTTAATAATCCAGGTTGCAAACTGCAAACTTATTTAGGAAATTTGTTTTTGGATCACCAGAAATAAAAGCATTGCCAAGTGGATTTGAAGAATTTTTTTTTTTTTTTTTTGCATTGATTATAATCCACCATGTATTAATAAGCTCTAAAAATGAATGCAAACCAGCCCTTTCAGGTAGGAAAGTTAAAAGCAACAATTGTTAAAAGTTTCATGAAAAACAGCTAAAGCTAAGTCTATGTTTTGTTTATTATTGGAAGGATGGAGTACTTGATAAGATAATTTTGGAGCTTTTGGCAAATTAGCATCAGAAGTTGCACAATCTTTTTCATACAATGTGTGAAGATCTGCCCATTCAATGAAACCATTTGTAATTTCAGGTGACTTATCTCCAATTTGAAAGTTAAAAGCAGGGAAATCATAACGTTTAACATTAAGTAGATTGTTACGTATATTTTTTAATAAATGGATATTATCAAAGAATAACTATGCTTTGCCTTTACAGCTTGGATATCTGATAAACAAGCTTTCATCAGATCCTCCAATTTTTTTGCATATAAGTTTAAAAGCATTAACATTAGAGGAATGATTATCAGTCACAACCCCTGTAACAGAAAAAGTAAACATGGGATAAGGCTTCTAGGCACTCTAAAATGGCATTTGAAACTAACGGACCATTGATCTTAACCTCAGGGATTGCTTTAACGACATAAGGAACGTTTCTTTTCAAACCGTGTATCATAAATGTTAAAATACCTTTATACAAATCATTATTTTCATCAGCACCAATTAACTCACCACCTGAATATTGAACCTCTTTACATAAATAATTTCATCTACCATTAAAATTAAATCCTCATAGAGCAATTCTTTGTTTTTAGTTTTTTACAGACTCAACTGCACCTGGATTGCAGTTTTTGCAGAAGTGAAAATGATGGCAAAGGTCATTTTTTTGATAGTAGTTTATATGCCTGTGCAGATGTATATGATATGAGCAAAGCAAATCTGAGCATTTTCAAATAATATTCAGAAGAATATGGTGGACGACCTTCAGGCTTATAAAAATTTAAAAATTGTTTCTTTTAAAATTGTATTTTCATTATCTTCTTCATGCATATTATTCAAATAAGGGGGAAAATTAACAAGCCCACTCTTTTTTGTCAGTTTTGAATTATGGCCTGACACAAACTATTTTGGCAAAGGCAAAGGGTTTTGATTAATTTGTAATTTAACATGCAAGTGTTCGTCAATTCTTATTCATTGAGATACCTTAGGAAAACTTGTTTGTAAAAACTAAAAACTCACCAAAAACTAATTTGTAACAAAAAATGTAATGATCACATTTCTTGAAAGTAAATCCATTAGGAGAATCTGCGTTTGTGAAATAATGTAGGCAGGTCAATCTGTCCTTGGCAAGAAAATAATTTAATTAATCTGGCTCAATGTTACGTTCAGTTTGAGCTTTGCGTAGGTTTGGTACAGACTGAAGATTGATGAATTTTCTAATTCTTTATCTATATGAATAGTTGGAATAGGATTATTTTTCCATGAAACGAGGTGATTTCGCTTACCTTTGGAAATAAATTTTTCCTCAAAATGCGTCATATAAATGATAGAGTTTTGAGATGAATTCCAATTAGCTCTGTTGACAAATTTAACCCAAATGTTGTATAGCTTGAAACAGGTACAGCAGATTTTGGCTTTCATAACATGTATTACATCCAAAACAGTAAATTTGTTGGGCATTTTGAAAATTTTGAACTGATTTTCAAAGGTTTGTGAAGGCAGGCTAGGAAGATAGCTATCTAGCAAGCTAGCTATTTATGTCCTAAGTCAAGTTAATAAAAGCAATATACGGTAAAGCATTTCTATGATTCCAATCAACTTTACTAATGGAACAAATAAACATAAATGATGTGGACCAGAAACTAAAGTGCTATAGAATCAACTCTCATGTCTTATCTGATAAAAGTCTGGATGCTCGCACCACTTTCAAAGCTGTTGATGAACTGTGAAATTTCTTGCTTGAATATTTCCAGACATCCGCCTTCTATTTTTAAATCTGAAATATGACTTATCAGGCCGTGTATTGAGTGGGCCGTATTGCATAGTATTACGTTCGAGCTTCGTCTGGACTTCTATTGAAGCTACATTTAGCAACAAAGCATTCATCACTAGTTTAGATGTCTTTTGTGTACAATTGTTTTTGTTTTGATTACTTTCAGTTTTCGTTTGTATCCATATTTGATAAATAATGTAATGGTAAATGATTATTTGTAGTGAAAACATAAAAGATAATTACTACAGGTAACAGTTTCACAGTAGTTAGACAAGTCACGTGTCTAGTAAAACGTCTTTGGATAAATCAGATCCAAACAAAGGTTAAACTTAGATGTTTCATTCATAACTTTTCCCAGAAACTATGATGTAACAAGTAATTCTGCTTCTACAGAACAATACATTTTTCAAATTATATACTCACAGTATGAAAACAGTATATAGAAAATCATGCTAGAACTACAGAATTTACAGTATAACCTACAAAGAAGAAAGGAAGTTTAATCATGTGTGAATTAATGCATATTGCCACAACTAAGTGTTGTCTTAAAGATCAATTACCTAATAGTGAACTGAAAATATTAAAGATTGATTTAACAACTTTAATATTGGCATTCAAGAAACGTCATATGAGGATATAATCAAATTGGTTTTCACAATTCGAATAATTTCACGTATGGTTCTAAATTAAAAATATTTTAACATTTTTTAGTATTTTTCAAGAAGGACTAGAAAGACATTTTTCATATTATATGGAAATCTGTCCTTCATATCAGCATGGTCATCGCCTATTTTATGCCGTCCTTGACCCTTTTTTACAAGTGCCACATAATTACCAGAATCACAGGATGCACCTTCATGTATTATTGTGCTAATAGCTTTGTACTTATAATTGTTTATTCGTACGTCTTTACAATTCAAATTACTAATCAACGTATGTATCTTTTGACCCCTACTGAAGCGATGCAAATATAATATTAGATATTTTTTTGTATTACTCATTTTCATTCTTACAATTTGGTTTCAGTTAATATGGCAAATATTGTATTCATAGTTATCATTAACATAATTTGTAAAAATGTTTTCAAATTTGACTTTGTCTCTACAGTCAGGAACTTTCAAACTATATACAAGAGTATCGATTGTTGCCCCTACATCATAGCGCCATTAACAGTTTGTACACTCGTGCTCCATTCTTTAAGCGAACCCAAAGTACTGGTGTATATCCATACTATTGGCACTCATAATATTCGGCAGAGCAAAAAAGAATTCAGAAGGGTCTTCTTGGCGAAGCAAATTGAAACCATTTTTTAGTATTTCTGCGACAGAGTGCCTCAAGAATGAGACATATATAACACCGTTTAAACTGCCTGCCTTGGTATGATCACGTAGCTCTTTGGATATCCTGTATCATTCCATTCATTCCATTCATTTGGACATCCTGTATCATTCACTGAAATGATTTATATTTTTATCGGAAATGTCATTTTCACTTATTCTTTCTGCTTTATCATAATCATTAACTCTCCCCTAAAAAAATGATAACACATCTCAAAACTAACTATAAATCAACAAGCCACACAGTATTAATTAGCCACTATACAAGGCACCACTTTGCAATAAAGGTCTGTTTTTAAGATGCCCTATCAAAACAGATCAATAAAAAATGTCTTCCCTACCTTTGTTTGACAGTTATATCTTCATTATCTAATAAAATGTCTTTAACTTTGTTTTCCACCATCAGCCTGATAACAAAGAAACTTGCATGATCAGTGAAAGCGAAAACACAATATTTGTATTAAATACGAAAAAAAAAATTATTTTCAGTTTGTTTATTATTGCCATTTACGACTGTCATACTATCTGTGGTAAAAAAATTAATTCTTAGCATGAAATAAACAAGAAATTTAAAGAACAATCTGAAACAGTAAAAACGATTTGAACCTACTAGGAATAGATTCAATTCTCCTGAGGTAAAAAACTGTACAACGTAAGAACATTGCTCTTACTCAACATTGAGTACTGAACTTTAGCACAGCTGCTTACATCATCAATTTTAATGAGATGATAACATACTAGTCTGAGAAATTACACCCTGTTTTGTCGCTTTACTAAATTATCAGTTATTCTTTTTCTATGTTTGATCCTTTTTTAAGTCAATTGAGTTACGTTGCTTTTCTTTATCACTGCAAATGTATTCGGCAAAGTGAGGATTCAAAGCAAGTCTGATCTCTGTGTTTATGTGATAACTGAATGATAGCACAGGTGCTCCCAGGTTACTTTCATTGTTCATTTGCTTTTGATCCAGATTACATTGAGTTGATATTAAATAATTGAGACAGAAATTGATGCATCTGAATTCATGGGGATTCCATCATTTAGATCAACTAGGCTTACAAATATTTTTATAGGGTGAGGGTACTCCTAGCAAATATTGTTCATTGGATATACATGACTCTAGTACTACTGAACAATTGATAACAATATTACAATAGGAATCTTTATGTCGGCCTTAGCGGGAAGATTTTCTGTATAAAGAAATAAGAATCATTTGCATTGGCTTATTTGACCACTGCTCTTGGTTACGTTAATTTTTCTTTTGAAAACAAAAAATAAAATAAAAACACATTCAATGCAATGACATCATGTTAAGTTCACAGGCAATATTCCTCAGTATTACTCATTACCAATAGCAATGTCAAGAAAGTAAACACAGAAACTTTACAATGTAGAAAATTGAATATGGTATTATTGCACTACCTAAAAACCATATAAACTTTATTCTTTGAGTTGAAAAAGCCCTGTTTAATAGTCTTTCTTATCGATTTTCTTTGAGTTTTCTAATATTGACTTCTGTTAAACATGATGTGTAACGTTTGGGTATAAACCCACATAATAACTGTTTATTTAGGGCAATACCTGCAAATATTGGCCTTCATTACCCCTTGCCCTCGCAAGCTCCAGAAATATTTTTACAACGGTCAATATTTTCTTGTATTGCCCTCATAGACAGTTACTATAGGGTTAATACAACAGGCAACAGATACTGACCTACAAGAAAACTGATTGATACAGGTATTTTATACTCGTTTTTTATGTACTTCTTCAATTTTTGCAAAAAAAGTTCTATAAAACTTAAATTAACTTAAATATTTTAAATTAATAAGAACTCTTTCAGTTAAAATACAGTAACTGTACAATATGAGGACCTGTGCTAACAGCTTATCAAATCAGGAGGAAGATCAGACTTTCCTCGAGTCATCACTTTGCGCAGAACATTTGAATTAATTTGTAAACAATCGGAGAGAAAAGAAAAAGAGCATTAGTCAAATTGAGTGAAATAAGGCGTAAAAACAAAACAGAAGTATATGGTAATTATGTAAGGCAGGAAAATAATGGGCGACACTTCAGAAACTTTTTATTTTTACAAAGGGAAACGTTTTTCTCTAATTTTGGTTGCATTGAAAAACTTTGAAAGATGCAATAGCATGGAAAAAATGAACTGAAGGAAAAGATAATGAAACTGAGAATTTTAATGATTCAAAGTCAAAATACGTATACAGTATAGATTTTTTCAATCATTAGTGCCAAAGAACTCTAAGACAAGAGTCCTCACATTGTACAAATTATAAATTCCTAACTGAACATAAAACCCAGTGGTGATTCAAAATCAATAAACCTGACATAAAAATGTTTTCTCTGATACAAAATAATTTATACAGATTCAAAGAACAAAAAAAGAATAAAATTCAAACTTAATATCAAAAAGCTATTCACCATACCTTAGACTTGCTTTCTGTGCTTTCATGGTATGTACAAATATTCTCTTTGTTTTCAATTTTTTTTATCAAACCCAGATTGAATGACCTAATAAAGCCGCAACTTAATTACTGGCAAGAAAAGAAATTGAAAAAAAAAATACAAGAAAAAAGTGATAGCAACGAACGCAAATATTTAAAATTAACTCTCAAAGTTAAATCAAATAGAGAACATTATAGAACTCAAGTGTACCAATTATTAAGTAATCAATCATTTAATATATAATTAAAAGTCCTCACTTTGTACCATAGTTTCTAATATCCTCCTTTCTAGAAAAAACCCACTATTCCTGCATACCTGTTATTTCTAAAAATACTTTCTCAGGGTGCTTTGATGACTAAAATGAATAATAAAGCAAAGTATAGATCAAAAGAAGCCATCTGCGCTCAAAATATTTAAGTAGTGTTATAAACTGACCAAGTGCAAAGTATCATTAAAAGGCAACAAGGACATAAAGTACAAGAAGGAAAAGTATGTCAATGAAAAATGATAAATCCCCTTCCTTTCAATGAGAAACTCAATATTGACTCAAAGTTAAAACAATAATCAAGTACAAAATATAAACAACATAGGGGCAATTAGCACCAATGAAGAAGTCGTAAAGATACTTTTAATTCATTGAATATATTTTGTCTGCCACTAGGAATGACATCATTAACCTCTAATAATTAATCATCTACAGATTCATCAACCTGGAAAAAATCAGAACACTCTTCACACTTCAGTATACAGCATAAAGAAATTGACTTTTCTCGAAAACATAAAAAGAGTAAAAAAAAAACAGGCAATCTGAGGGCCTCATTTTCTTTAGATTTAATATTGTTGCAATACAAAATATCAAAACTAGGAAAGAATTCTTTTGATTGCAGGCATCTGAAAATCTGTTTAAAAAAATAAAATAAAAAAACTTCTCAAAAAAAACTCGTTTTGGGATTTGAGAATGATTTTTTGACTCGTTTGAATAATAAGTGTTGAAGCAGCAAATTTTTATAATACATTTTTTATCTTATTTCTTTTTCTGACTGTAGTTGCCAATTAGCTAATCCACTTAATTTTTGCTCTTGTATTTTTAAAATAATTTTCGCGGTATTTATCTGGCTAAATTTGCATAGTTTTGCCCCTTGCCAGTTACGTAGATACAAAGCTTTGCTTATTTAAGTGCAAATGTAATTTCAAAAATGTAATTTCAAATTGCAGCCCTATTATTCTGTTGGCCGGAATTGGCCTTTTTTAAAAAAGTGAATTTGAAACAGCAATTCCATCCTTAACCCTTTTGCAGTTGAAAATTAAACCAAGGATTGGCTAACAAGGATTGGCTACTACTTGTTTAGTAGAATTTAGAAACTTGCTTGAATTATAATTCTATCCATTAATGAAAAACAAATGTTTTGCCCATTGTCACTTGCAGAAAACACAAATATGCAAAAACCTCATCAAATAGTTTCTTTGTGTTCTTCTGACTGGTGTCATTTCCTTTGTAACTCTTAACATAAATATAATGCAAGGCAAGGAAGATGAGAAAAGAAAAGATTAAATCTGAGGACATCTTTCTACATTAGAGAATCTATCAAACAACTTTATTTTAGATAAACCTGAAAACATTAACATCAAAAACAAAAAAATCAGTAGAATATGAATAATTTGATATAAATATGACATATTCCTGAAATGGAAATTTAGTTAATATCGGCAACTCTGATGTATATCAAAATCCAACATTTTTCAGAAAATATTCAAGTCAAATTCGTCAGCCGTTTTAAGGGATCTTCGTTCTATAATTACTAGAAGATTGACAGCAATATACTTAGATATCCAATTTCGAACAAGCACCAACAAAAGAGAGAATTTAATGTTACACTGGAACCTCAAAAGTAATATTGATCAATCCTGATATAGTACACCAATCTATACAAAAAGGTTAGTGGCAAAGACATGTGACCTAAACTCTGCACTTTTTGGTCAACTGTTGCAAATTTACCCTCTAATGGGAAGAGGATAATGGTGATATTTCACGTTGAACAAAATATAAGGAAAAGTTAATTACTTCCTGTATTTTGAGGAAAAATAAGATGGATAAATATAAAAGATTTTCTTACAATGCTTCAATACTAAGCATAAAGATTACCTTCAATAGTATTTGCTTATCAAAAACGAACAGCTTTCTATACTTTTCCTGAAAGTAAATGTGAATACTTTTGAATAATTTATAAAATTCTGAGGAATTCTTTGCACTGAGGAAAAATAACCAAATTTTTTTTGTACTGCAAAGATTTTCAAACAATACTTAAATTTTTTAGGCTCTTGGGTGGGCGCTAATCCAAGGGGGCACTTATTTAAAAAAATAGATTTGAGAGCAGTTTAAAAAGATCGAAATTAATGAAATCTTTTTTAATTGAGACTCTTCTTTTCTTCTTCTTTCACAAAAACCAGTATTAATTGAAGTATTAATGAAACAGTGCTGCCTGTTTAATATTTATTATCAATGTTCCTTGACTCCCATCAATATTTTCGCCAAAAATTCTAATAACCGCCCATTTCTGAAGCATGAAGGGCAGACACTGATATGAGAGATGGAGCGCTTATTCAATGATTTGAACTACAGGATGTGCGCTTATTTGAGGGGGGGGGGGCACTTATTGGACACATTACGGTTTGTATACATAGAATGAATATTCGTATACTTGATGAGGTGAATATCACAAAACCTGTTTTGAAGAATGCATATTTTTGGGTTTTGATTAGATAAATACAGTAGAACTTCCCCGAATCGGACACTTCCGGGACTAAAGCTTTGTCCACTATAAAGAGGTGTCCCCCTTTGAGAGGTTCTCAGTATAAGGGTTTATTATGTATTAAGAACTTTCTGGAACAAAGCTTTTGTGCGTCCTTAGGAGATGTCCGTTTTATAGGATGTCCGTTCTAAGGAGGTTTACTGTAAAAACTGATCCTATTATGTTTATTAGTAGTATCAGATAAGCGCCCCTGCCACTAACTGAATGGCCAAATAACTGCCCCTTTTTGTCCTGGAAGGAGTGGCTATTTAAGCAGGAGGCCTTCTTAATCAAAGAACTCTTGGGTATGCGCGTATACGAAATTAACTCAAAAATGAACAAAAACAGAAGAACTCGAAAGAAATCTGAAGAATTTATTCTGGCATCTGAAGAATAAATATATTTTTAAAAGATCGAAGAATCTCTACTATTTATGACAAGTATTTTGATAAAATGTAATTATCGAGTGATTAAAGGCAATTAGTAGGAACACACAATATTCAGCATATGTGCAAATACTCCCCAAACTGTTATACCAGGGCGCTTATTTAGGAAAGGACGGTTCTTTGAGAGGAGGCGCTAACTTAGACATTTACGGTCATTAGTTTTCTCAAAATGAAAGACTCAAATATTATTTTATACAGTCTGCACTCAATAATTGCAACCAGGATAACTGGAACTTTCATTACTGGTTTTTTTTTAGTCTCTTGGGGCTCCACTTATTGTTGCATACTGTATATCCACACCTTTATTCTATTTCTACTACCTCTTACACAAGATCATTATCTATACTAACCCTAATACCCTCACTATCGCTACTGTCCATGCCATTTCTGCAATATATACTATCCGTATCCACAATATCCCTACTATCCATACGATACCCACTATCCGTTTTATCCCTACTATCCATACTATACCCACTATCAATCGTATCCGTACTATCTATATTGTGCCCAATATCCATTTCTTCGTCAGGAATTTTCAAGACAAGATTTCAACAAGTGAAATATTTATTCCAACAGGTTGTACTAATACTAGCAAACATCATTATTTATGGTTTAGATGCACTGCATCCAATTTATGCTTTTAGTGGCAACCTACACCAGTTTTTTGATGATATTTGTTAGGTTTAAGCATACGAGGTAACGCGGCAATCTTATTATTTTTCCAAATTTTCAGATATTTTGCCAATTACCATGTATTTGCTTTAAGGTATTCATTTGATTTTGTTTTTTTGGTCAAATGCAAGAATTTTAGAGTACTTTAATGTCAGAAACTGGCACACGCTTTTTTGCATCTCGAAAAAACATGAAATATTTGATAAAAACATATGAAAAAAACTTTCATGTTTGATAATTTTTGCAAATTCTATTCATGTGAAAAAACTTTAGCAAATGGGCCAAATAATAGAAACTAATATATTTGTCAAAACATAACCAAAGCTTTTACCGCATTCAATAATGTATAAAGTAAATAAGTTAAGGCTTGTATAAGTATCATATGTATGTATATTTCATACTTTAAACAAATATCAAAAGTTGGATGCTACAACTAGTCAACCGACATATGAAGTTTTTTTTGTTTTTGTTTTTTTTTTAAAAAAATTTTTAAAAAGTAAAAAAAGACCTAGGCACAATAGATTTAAGCTAACTGCTACTAGAATTCCTGCTTGTCTCGTTGCAGTAGGCTTTTTTTTGTCTTTTTTGTAACCGTGGTGATAGAAGCACCTCAGTTTCGCCTTACAACATCGGTTTTAACGTCACAACAAAAATGATGATGTCATTACCTTTTTTGTCACATGATAGTGTCTATCAAATTTTTTTAATCATTCATTGTTTGCTCACAATCAGTTTCATATTTGTGTTCATCTGAAAAGTTTGGGGAAAAAATTAATTCTCTAATAAGACGGTGATGCTGTGAGGTCATAGAACCGATCTACTTTAGGCGGATTTTTGCGATTTTTATATGAATTCTGCTGAAATATACATTCTCCACACACTAGTATTCTCGTATTTCAATTATATTAAGTTAATCCTCAAAAGAAAAATGAATTTTTCAAGACTTGAAACAATGAATTATATCATTTGGACCACAAAAATATTTTGACTTCTTTACGAAATGACTGTGAATGAAAAATCTCCCCAAAATTTCCCTTAAAGAAAACTTCGAAAATCTGGTTTCATTTGACCATTTAGATCAGTTTCTGCAAGTTTTCCAGTGTTTTTGTGTCACCAGTTGCCTGTCTAATTGGACAGATGTTAAAAACGACATGATCATGGATATGAAAAGATTAAAAACAAATATACAAATATTTTGTATGATCTAAAAGAAAATGAAACCTTTTTGTCAGTTTCTAGTAATGCTGATGATCTACTTTGCTCAATTCATTACAGATAATATCATTAAAAACTGTCGAAATCTTGGCATTAGCGCAAGCATTTTCACAGAAGAAATTTTCAGCAATCTGGATATGTCAATATTAAAGGACGTATTGATTGTTCCTCAGTTGATGTGTTCAATGAAAGATTCATTGACTTTAAAACCATTGGAAACGAAGATACATGAATAAATTTGAAGCGTTATCACTGCAAAACTCAATGTTAGCATTAACCAGAGCGTAATGTGGGTTAGGCAATCTGCTCAAAGAATATAAACAAAATGGAAATGAATCTATCAATTCTATGATAAAATGAAGCAGAGAATGTAAAGGAAAGCCATCATTGATAGATCCAATAAGCCTATTCAAGACTAATACGTCAAACAAGAGGAGAATGTGAAACATTAGTTGGAAGAGATGCAAAACTTTATGTCTTTGCGATTTTTATATGTTTTGTTTTATTTCATTTCCATGTCATACTGTAAAACGTATTTTCACTTGTATGACAAAACCTGCTAGAAGTGTTAGGTCTTCAGAATTCGTTGGTGATTCGTCGGATCAAAAGTCAATCATGATGAAACACGTTATATTAGATTTTTGATATCTTCTATTTCCATACTTTTTAAATAACTAAATTCTGACTTTGGCAAAATGAATAACAACTACAATTTTCATAATGCGTTTAAATTCATTGTCATACTATAATTAATTGCCATCTTTTACTACCTAGCAATCATTTCTTCAAAATATTAACCAGAGAATTATTTAAACAATGTATAGATTCTACTTTTCTTTCGTTCTTCCTTAGTTTTTTATGACCATGGTTGCTATTTTAAATTACTTGATTTTTGATTATGTGGCATTTTTACAAATTGCTGAGGCATATATTTACAATTTTGCAATGTACGAAATTGTTTAGTTCTACCATATATTATGAAGACATTAGTCTTTCCATTACATCAGGATTAACAAAAAAAGATTCATGTTAAATCATGTTAGGCCTTCAATTTTTACCTGTTTGAGATCAGGGCTGCTGAAAGAAATTCTAGGTCCCAGGAAATAAAGATGGCCAAGTACCCAATGTTGGAAAAAATGCACATAAAAAGCTAGAATTTTGTGCTTGCCCAATTTTATTCTTGTTAACATTTACTTTCTGGCGTTTTAATGGTAGCAAATACTATGATGCATCTCAATCTAAGCGGATAGATGCTTTAAGGAAATTCCAGAATTTCGAAATTATGTCTTTCTTCCACAAAAATGTGCTGAAAGTCGAATATCAGTTAGCACCAATATTAACTTTGATGCAGTTAGTATCAACGCCAAGCCAGCATCGGTGTCAAGCCAAATGAAAATTGATGCTTCCAAACTTGTTGCTGATGGCAGCATCATAAAAGGCTTGGGGATGGTTTATTTTATTTGCAATAGAGAAAATATAAACTACTCATTCAAAGTAACATTCACTGAAAAAACGAATCAATTCAAAGGCTGTGGTGTTAGATGGTACTGCTGCGATTTATTTGGGGTTTTCCCCCACACTCTAGTGATAGTGGCAAAGTTGGAGAAGCTACAGGCTCTTATGGAAACGTCCTGCAACAAAGCACCTAAATTTACCATACTTTTGAATACCAGCAAAAGTAAAGATGCTGGGGAAAGGAACATAAGACCACGCGAAAAGGAAAAGTTTTTAAGAGCATACGGTAGTATGCCCTATTAATATTTGACACACCTATTTCTCTCTTAACCCTATTCGGTTCAGGGGGCAAATTTACCCTACCTGACAAACTTTTTTTAGACAGTGCCTGTTGTACTATACGTATGAACATGATTTTTGGTTTCTTTCAACAACTTTTTATGGCCAAGGAGACAGTAAAAATTTTTATTGGAAGTTTGTTCCCAATGGCCTAGAACAGGGGGGTCAATTCCAGGGGGTAAGAAAAATTTCAATCAAATAGGGCAGAAAATCAGTTCTAATCAAGCAAATTCAATGCGGTAAACTAAAATTGAGCATTTTTTCGGTTCTTTGAAACGTTCCAGACTAATTTATGACAGCTTTTACTTCATATACGAAACTCGAAATTTGCGACACCATTCAAAATGAATTTAAGCGATATCTTTTACGCTCGCCATAGTGATATTAATTATGCCTTCAACATGTTCAGCCATTTAGGCGTCATGCAAGCCCTCTCTACTGTTGGAAATCATCAATTACAAACGGCGTTAAATCGCAACCCTGAAAAAGATATTTCTGAGACTGGCCCCTCTCCTTGGGTATATCTTTATGCCAATTTTAACAAAACTCATGGTTCACATTCTTCTGTTTTTGAAGAGGGGCAGACATAGACGGTGGAACTAATAAACCGATGTGCCCTGTCGCTACCAGTGCCCAAGCCATGTCCTGATATTCGCTGTGAATCTGCATGTATCGATTCTTGTTTTTCGGAAAGAGAGAAGTCACACAATTGTATTATGTTTGATAAAATTTATTTAAACGAACATGAACGGACCAACATAAATAATTACAGTCATGTACCAAAGTTGTTTTTTTTTTGATGATTCATGATCTCTATTTTCGAAAATCACTGATCCATGCTATCTTGGTACAATACGAAAGCCTCGGACTAAAACATTTGGCATTATTGACGGGTTATGCTAATAACACTCAGTGGGATAATCTAAAAAACGTTTGTTCTATACACAAGTCATTCCAATTCTTTGAACGAGTCTCTGAATGTTTTCGAATTGTTTTGTTTTATGAGTTTATCAAGGATCTCGAATGTAAAGGACAATTGACTGAAAATACAAGCATTGAGACTATTATCTTTTCATACAAATTGGGACAACTCTATGATAATTTTGCAATCAAATCTCGCCATGAAGATAAGATCTTTGCAAAAAACCTTGATATGCTGAACGTAATTGAAAATATTGTCATGCATCATACTGCCGAGCGTTCACGGAAATGGAGTTTACGTATCACATCGTTGAAAAAAGCACTCCATTTCGCAATGGTGAGTAACTGTAACCAATACGGACCCCTCTTGATTGAACTGCTGTTTCATCGATAATCACTTCAAAAACGTTATATTGAATTGATATAGGAAGGTTACTTTATGTTAACATGCGTGATTCTGAACATTCGGCGTTTGTAGGAAATGATGCTGTTATCGAAGATGTGAATCTGCTAGCTGGACCGTTTCGTCATAAATGGCAAACCGCACAGCAAGTCATTTTTCAAAGTAACAGCATCAAGATCTACCAAAAACAGCAAAAAATATTGGATTAAAGTATTTGTCTCGACACTGACAAAAAACAGAACGAATTCAAAGAGGATCGAGAAACAAAGTTACAACTCATTAAAGCATTGATTAATGCAGAATCGTTAAGCCTTGCACAATGAATTTAGCACCAAAAAGGACGAACTTAATACGGAAATATTGAAAGAAAATTGGTATCCTGCAGCTGATTACCTTATCCGTAGATATATACGCAAAAACTCTTTCCCGCTTTGCAACATTGAGTCTGCATGCGAGGTCACCACTGTTTTAAATGAGTTTGCTGGTACTCAAAACCTTAAAATAAAACAACATGCGAAACGCATCATCAATATTTTGGTTCCAAAAGTTTCTTAGAAGGTTTTTTAGGTTTTAATGAAGAAATATTGGCAAATCAGTGAAAAAACAAGTTTGTGATTTATTGTTTGCTTTTACTAAAGTATTTGTGCAATGTAAATATAAGGATTGTAAGCATGGTGTGAATAGCCCCTTACTTACCCTATATCACTACCTTCAAAGTAAATTGAGAGTGAATGACTACAAAAAAGTTTCTTACAAAAAGTAGTTACATTTTCCAAGTTCTGAAAGTTTCTAAATTTTTGGCATGTGTAGTTCTAACTTTGTTATAAATAGGTTTCTTATAAAAAGAACGTGCAATGCAAAATAAGATCAGCGCAATTTTAGACATTCTTTAAAATAATTCAGTCACTTCCTTCTTTTTGTAGGTAGATTATAAGATTAGATTTTTACAAAAAAAAAAAAAAACATTTTTAAAAATTTTCATCATCGGTCAAAATTTAACCCTATTATTCGCTTTTGATGTATGTTAGATTCAAATAATCATTCAAATGATAATGAATTTTCTAATGAAGTAAACATTAGAAATTTTCAAATATAAAAAGGAGTGTAACTTCATGTGCTCTTCATGAATCACCATAAAATTGCACACGCTTATGCATTTTCATTTTCGTTAAAATAATTTTAAATCATTAGAGTGATTTATTACTCCCAAGCATGATGTCATCAAAAAATTAGAAGCCCTTATGCTGTTCTGGCAGCCTCAAAATTGAAATGAGGATATTATGACAGCATTTTAATGTAATGTAGGTGGTCAATTCACATAATATTCTGACAAAACAAGTCACAAAAGCCAGTTTGAAACTAAAACTGTTGGATATGTATGAACAGGTATTTGGCAATATATGAATGTAGTTCTACCATGCAACGTATGATGATGTCATACCTGGGGATTGGATAAAAGTTCAAACATTTTTAGGTCTCAGTACTTTAGTCATTGAATTTTGTGTCTTTAGTCAACATTTCATGAAAAATAGTAACTTCAGTGGGAATCGTGAAGAATAGGGCTAAACTAAACATTTTCACAATTAAAGTTTTAGCATGGTAATATATTTAAATTTCTTACATAAATAAAATTGTAAATACAATGGCATGACCATAATATATCTGTGTGATAGTCATTATAGTATATTTGTAAGAATACTATACGCTGTTTACTATATATAGTGATATTAAATAAAACAGAAGCTAGAGTGCCTCAGGGTAAAGCTTTCTCCTGGCCTTCAAATATCGGTTTTCTGAGGTAAAAAGGGAGGAAAAAGATATTTTCAAAACAATATTGACCTCCAATGTAATAGCAGTTGATCATTGACTACCAAAATCTTTTGAACATCATTTATAGTGCACCTGTTATTGCAGAGGTCTCATTTACATTGACTTTCGATGAATTGCTTTTTACAAGTTATGGCTTTCGCATTTGTACCAGCCTGGTACAAGTAAGGGATTATTTAGTATATATATTCCGCCTTGCTTAATGTGTGGTTAGTCTAGGACAAGGAGTCGAAACTAACATATCACACATTTAACTGATTTCGTCTTATTTTATGTTATGTTTACCCCAGATTATGTCTTAGGTCTATTCAATTTTGAATCGGATTAACGTTAAAGGATATATTGAGATATCTAGAAAGTTTCGTAGTTTTAGTGTCGTCTTTTCAGTGATTTCTCACTTCAAATTATATGTTAACATTTAGGACATATAACTAATAAGATATATGTTGTGTACCTATATATTATGTTAACATTTTTTTATTTATTAATTAAAGAAGTTGTGTCTTTATTTACTGGTCTTGTTGATAGAAATGTAACAATTTATATCTGCTAAAAATGAAAGAAAAAAGTAAAGAAAAATGAATAAAAAACCAATAAGTTTCTTTATTTTTATACACTTTGTGCATTAATTTTAACTTTAACAAAAGTAATTGATGAAATGCTTCTCCATCTCAACCCAATACAGGACTCTCAACCAAAATCAGGAGTTTGCATTTATCTAAACCAGTGCTTATTCTAAGAAATTTCCAGCTGTCAGTCATTTTTTTCCTACAACTTCTTGCTGACTGTCCGCCATTCCCGACAAGACAACAAATTTCAAAGACAAATCGCCAATTTACTGTTGAACATAATGAACCATGGAAATTCTTTTCTGTCAGGAAAACTTTCTCACTAATTGGTCAATGACCGATGACCAACGGTTAAATTAAGGCCTGCAAACCGTCAATTTTCTTTGAACTATTCTAAATGCTCTTGGAAATATTTCTCGATTCAACAAAATCTACAGTCTCAATCCTTAATTTTGGTCAGAAAAATTTTGGGTGATCATCCTGAAATTCATCATGGCAAATCCCTTCAATAAGGGACTTGCTTTATATTATAGACGAGCAATTAGGTACAAAACTCTTCATGAGCTGGTTAAAATTATTTACATAATAAAAAGCAAGGTGTGACATAAAAATTGCAAATAGGTATTCAAATTGCTAGTTTTCAATCATTTCGGTTTTGCATGAGTATTATCCTAAACAGTGACATGCCCAATGTCGTACCTTTATTTCGCACCCTGAAAAAGCAGTAGGCCAAAAGCAGATGCCCTTGTTATTTTTTTGTTGAATTAACAATTTACAGTATACACCTTATCAATCCTACTGCATCAAATTGAAGAAAAACAGAGGCACTCAATTCACATTGACGAGGTCTTAAATATGTGTGGTTTCATGCAAAAGACAAGATAAATGATGAATACCCCTTTTTATTTTATCTATTTGTGATAAAGAGAATTTCCCATAAATATGAAGAAACTTGTGATGTGATCTAAAGAACTACCCTAATTCTGTGAATACTAAATATCTTAGGTAACAAAAGTGCTGTTGAAGTAATAACTTTATTCCTATTTTTCCGCAATAAAGGTCTTTGTAAATGGGCCTTAGGTCACTAGACTCAAGTCCTTTTTAGAAATCAGATTTTCCTCAATTTATTCTATGCACTTGATAACATCATATATATATTGGCTGTTAACATCTTTCGAATAAGAGTACTAAAGACTATTTCTAGGCTAGCAAAATATCAGTAGGTAATGAAAAACTAACTTTTTATCTTCTTAATACTCTGAGTTTCATGCCTCTTGAACGCAATCTTTGGTTAATTTATAAACGTTATTTTACAATGTAATGTTATCTTAAATATAAAATTATAAGACGCCATATGAGTATTACGTCACGCTACATGATTTTGGTCGGCTATCTGATACTTGTTGGCATGCCGGCACTTCGATATCAACTCGGATCTCTTATTCAACAAATTTTTACCTTTATACGTGGCGATTTCAAATCTCTCGTTGTTGCATAAATTACATTTGCGATGGGATAAATTAAAAGGTGCACATTTTCTAACTATTTACCTATTGACGATAGGTTTGTTTCCATTATATTTAATCGCCCATACTTCTTTCGGCAATTCCGTTTCGTTAATATATGCCCTGTTTTTAAAAGATTTTTTATGGTTTGAATACCTTATTTTGAATGTTGTAGAACATATCCCAATAGACTTTTTCACTTCAGTAGGTTTCTTATCTGTCGATACTGTTGCCGAATAGACTATCTTTGTTGCCAAACATTTAACAAGCATGTTTCTTTGTTTCTGCAGTTGCATTTTCGGTTATTTTCTTTATTTTTCAGTACGTATTTATTGTAGCTTGTAATAATTTGGTTAAAACTTTCTGTGCAGCAATAACTCAATTTTGACGTATTTCGGTTGAATATTTTGTGATATTTAGAGTTTTTAGGAGAGTGTTTGCAAATAACGGTGGGTTAAACCATATGATGTTACGAGTGCGATTGCGTGGTTTTACTTTAATACTTATATCTTGATATTTGAGCTCGTAGTGGAATCCAGACTTTTTCAGTGCTTCTTCGTACATATATTCATTTTCTTTAAATATTTTTTCGTTGCGTGAGTTTCTTGAAAGTCTTTCTTCTATTGTTTTAGGTAACTGATTTTTAATATTGGGAGGATGGTTGGAATCTTTGTGGATGTATTATAAAGTGTTTTCTTTCTTTGTATAAGGTGAATACGTCCTCCCTTCATTTAGGTTTAGTGTAACGTCAGAAAAGTTAATAATTTTCATTTTTGTTTCAATCACAATATCTTGTCCTTCTTCTTTGTATAGAATTGTTATTTCGTTCTTCATTTTTTATGTTCTGGACCACTTTTCTTTTCAAATACGGCTAAGCCATCATCTCTATAAAGTCCTATTCCCTGCTTGTTGTAGTTTGCACTCATTTTATGAAGCATAAAAATACCAACTGATTCGCATACTTCTGCTCCATCAAACGGAGCGTCGAAATATCAAACGGATTCCCGTCTTTTTTAATCCAAGCTTGTTTATCATTAAAAAGTAGAGATTTTCTTGCGTGTCAAATAATTTTCTCTTGATTCGTATTTATCTCAGTAAATTGATGTGCAAACTCTAGTGTTCTGGACAGTAACTGTTTTGTTATAGAGGGATAAAAGTCCTTCATATCAAACATGATAAATTTTTGCTTACTTTTTTACCTCACTTGTGTCTTTCCATTGATTTAGTTTTAATGTTTGCTTTAAATTTTTGTTGATGTTATCTAATATATGTTTGCTTTACTCGCCCCACTTCATTTTTTGCTGAATTTATAAGTCTTGTCTTTGGGTTTTCTAGAAAGTTATTCTTGTGGTCTTTGAATGAAACAAAAGAATTATCTTCAGTATTCGCCAATAGCCTTTTCTTCACTGTTTCCTTGTTTATTATGGCTTTTCCCGTTTTCGAAATTCTTTTACTCAAATTTTTATTGGTTTTCTTGTATTGTGCTGTCACTGCGTTATGCATCGCAAATGTAATTTGTACAACAACGAGAGATTTGAAATCGCCACGTATAAAGGTAAAAATTTGTTGAATAAGAGATCCGAGTTGATATCGAAGTGCCGGCATGCCAACAAGTATCAGATAGCCGACCAAAATCATGTAACGTGACGTAATGCTCATATGACGTCTTATAATTTTATATATAAGATAACATTACATTGTAAAATAACGTTTATTACGTAACTGAAGATTGCGTTCAAGACGCATGAAACACTTGATAACATCACATATTTTTCAATAATTAAGAAGGATATTTAATATATATGCTAATTTTAAGCCCTCAGTATATACAAAACGTTAAATACAGATATGTTGTGATTGAAAAGATGAATTGAGCCACATGAAAAGTTTCATATGACGCTAACTTACATTTGCACTGCAGAATTCCTCTAATATAAGAATTCCAATCTTACAGGTTTTTTTATAAGAACGGTTTTATAAGAATGTGAGCCACATGTTTTAGCAAAAAATTAAAACAACATAAGACAAAACTGAGGCTCCAGATTACGAAAAATTGTTAAGAACACTTATAATTCTCCTTTATAAAGTACAAAGTTGATAAGTCTGGTATTAAATAAGAACTTTGTAAGAACATTTCAACCTATTTTTAATCCAAAAAATATAAACAGCCCAACTAGGATACATAGAATAAGCATGCAAAGTAAAAGTATACACCTCAAAGCTAATGCAAAGTATTATTTACAGACAACGGAAATATTAGAATTAAAGTTTGGTCATAAAAAAAATCTAACGAGATCGATTGTATCTAAGTTGTTGATGACCAACCACTGTTGACCATTTGTTACTTTAAGCCCTGTCATTGCACCTATTGAAATGGTAGTGTACACTACCTTAAATAGAAAACAGGAATTTTACTTTTAGCTTTTTAAGAAGAACTATAGTGATAAAAGCAAAATAAAATAAAAAATCTACATACAAAATATATATACACGCAAAAAACGTTTTTGAAAACTAGCTTATGAACCTAAGGAAAAACTGGGAACCAGAAGAAGACAGAGAGTGTCTTGTCACTGGACTCTTTTCTTAGAAAGAACGAAAAATGGTAGTTTTGCAGAAGTTGCTTTTTACTCAAAAGATGTAAAGTAAGTTTCTAGTTAAAAGATCTATGTATGTAAGAAACAAATTCTGAATAATGAACTCAAAAGAACATAAGAACGTTTGCTAGAGTTAGAATGTATTCTTTGAGCTGAATCTTAAACATTTGAAAGTTTTCATAAGCTGAAAGATTTTTCCCTTCTATGATTAGCTTATTCCATGAATATGGTCCTCTGTAGTCTATACCGAATTGACTGAAATTTGTCTTGCACTTTGGTACAAAAAGCATTCCTTCATTACGAAGAGTGTATTTGTTTCTTGGTTTTAATTTACTTAAATGGAAAAAAGCTTTTCGACAGGAACTATTTATACTTTTGAATGTTAAACAGAGACAACTATAAATATTCATTTGATAAACATTGAGGGCTTTTGTTTCAAGGAATAACGTTTGTGGCGGACATAACCGATTTCTGAAGTAAATTACCCAGGGAGTATGCTTTTGTCTTCTATGTAATACTTCCAGTTTGCTCTTATTTGTACTTCCCCAAACTATAATACCATATGCTATATAACTTTGAACGAAAGCAAAATTTAATGGATTTAGACTTTTTTACTGATATAATCCCTTGCTCTGTATCAAATACCAACGTTTTTGGACACTTTGTTAGTTACAAAATCAATATGATGCTTTCAATTGAGCTGTTCATCTATGTATACGCCTAAAATCTTTGTTACCACTTCTCTCTCAATGCTGACATTATCTATGGACAGTGATGGTAGGTTTTCTGGTATGAATCTGCGTTTTGAAGTCGGATGAAAAAGTGATCACTTAGTTTTCTTAACACTAAGAGAAAACTTACTAGATTTGAACTAAAGAGCAATATTTTGCAGTTCTCTATTCACTGTGGAAAAAAGAGATTCAATGTTCTTACCCGACAAAAATAGGTTGGTATTGCCAGCAAATATAACTTCTTTTAATATTCGAAAAGCTTTGTGTAAATCATTAACATAAATGGAGAACAACAGAGGACCAAGAATCCATCCCTGTGGTACTCCACATTCAATTGGTAGAAAATCATTTTGGGATCTACTATCAATGTGAATATATTGTGTGTGTGCTAGAAGATAATCTTTTATTAAATCTTTAAAAAGTCCTGTTACACCATAATATTCTAGTTTTGTTAGCATGATTTCATGATTGAGCGTGTCAAATGCCTTTGAAAGATCTATAAAGATACCTAATGTATGTTCTCCTGTTTCAAAAGATTGTTTTACTTCACGGGTGAATTGAAGTATAGCATGTGCAGTGGAGGTAGCACGTTGAAATCGCAATAACTCATTTTCTGAGAGGTGTGAGTATAACCTGTTGTAAGTAATTTTTCAAGAATTTTAGAAAAAGCTGGTAGGACTGAGATAGGTCGATAATTGTTTGCTTCCAGTTTATCTCCACTTTTAAATATTGGAGTTACCTTTGCAACTTTAAGTTTGTCAGGAAATCGACTTTACTTTAGTGATGCTTTTAACATTTCAAATAGAATGCCTTTTATTACGTCATAACAATCAATAATTATATTTGAATAAATGCCGTCAAAACCGGGTGCTTTGTTAGGCTTTAGAGATTTAAATGCTTCTTCGAATTCGTCAAACGAAAGATCTTCGTTTCCAATTTCTGAATCTGATCGATCCAAATAATCATAAAACTTTTTATTTACATTTGGAATTTTTCGGGCAAGGTTTGGGCCTACATTATTGAAAAAACGATTCAAAGTATTTGCTATTCAATGTTTGTTGTTTACACAATTTTCATCAGTATCTTTAAGCGTTTGAGGTAAGGAACTCGTTTTTGGTTTCTTTCTGCCAATGATTTCTTTCATTATTTGCCATGTTTTACGTAAGTCGTTGAAATATTCTTCAAATTTTTCATTATAGAAACGGTTTTTTGCTTTTTTCTTGATTTACTCATATATTCTATTAAAATGTTTATATTTTTCTTTGCTTTCATCAGTTTTTTCCTTAAGATATTTAATATAGAGTTTCTGCTTAGTTCTCGAGGACTTTCTGAACCCCCTACTTATACAAGGTGAGTTTATAGCTTTATGACTGAGTGTTACTTCAACTTCCAGGAAGTTAGCTTCATAAACTTCGAAGAAGGTCTTAAAGAAAGTTTGATAAATTTGGTTGATGCCAGAGGTCCAGTTTATATTTCTCCAGTGAAGCAAGGACAACTGTTCCCGGAAATTCGATATATTTTTGTCATTAATCACTCTTTTAGTTATTTTCGTTCTGCTAATTGGCATTTTATTTTTAGAAATATTAATAGATAAAAAGATTGGAAAGTGATTAATTATTCCACTGGATATATCTTGCTCAAAAATTTCAGGTGTAATTACATTGTCCATTGTCAACACAAACTCTCCAATCACTGTCAGGATTCTCCTTCACAAATAATTGCCTACAAAACTACTTTATTAGAACTTATTCTACCTTCACTCTTGTCTCTTTTCCCTTTTGCTAGCAGCCTCTTTCTGATTGCTACAGTTTCTTCTCAAAAATCTTCATTTACGAAAAGACTCTGCTCCCAGAGCTTTTTTCTTGGTAAACATCGACGATATTTTATTTCTCCTTGTAGTCAAGGAATCTCACTGGTATTGGTCGTTTGTTATTTTAAGAGCCATCTTCTGTCTTCCTTTTCCCCACCCTGTGCCCTCGCTCTATGTTGTAATAGCCCTCCATCTCCATCTGGGGTTCAGAGTCTTGCCATGTCTCTGTTTTATCCTCTTCAATGCCTGAAATTTTGAGATTGTTTCCGTGACTTCCATCCTCTAAATCTTGGCCTTTACATTTTAACTCACGAATATCTTTCTTGATGTCACACAAGTTTAGTTTCTCATCGATTACTTTTATCTGATCGTCTAGCACACCACTTGTAAAATTGGCTGAGCTTTCCAGTGTCGTTACACGTTGTTTCAGTTGTATGTTTTCTTCCTTTAAGTCATCAAGCTTGTTATTTATTCTTTCTATGTGAGTCATAAACATATTTGTCAGTGTTCTTTCGTGAATTTCTAAATTATGCATTAATATTTTTTTTTCACTTGATCAAAACTGTAAGATATCTTTGAGATTTTGTAAGAGCTATAATAAGCACGTCTGCACGCTACCACGTTCAGATCACTACTAATATCTTTCAATTCCACCCTAATATCACTACTAATATCTTTTAATTGAAACTCTCAAACTGAATTACTTTTTTTGCTAATTTTTCATGAAAGTCATTGTGTATCAGGTAACCTCAAAAGCAAAGATCTCAGGCATCAGTCGTCTGACTGTCTGCCAGTGTCGAATCCATGTTTTGTCAATTACGCCGGAGGATAATTTTTATTCTAGCATATTTACGCCAGTTCATACTGAGAAATTGATGAACTACGTATGCAAACTACTTTACCTGCAGAATTTTTATGGCTTCTGTACGCCAAAAAGATATGTAAAAATTGATGCTCATGTCGACCTTGCAATAATGATGAATAGATATCTCTTTTCTTAAAAGAAGATGAACAAATTATTTATATTCAACTGAAAGGCAAGACATTTGCGCAACTGATGATATATAACTTGCTGTGCAAATCAGCTGATGTAAGAAAAACAGAAGGTTTTTTATTTTGAACCTAATTTTATAAATTGCCAAAAATAAAGTTTTCCAAAGTAGTAGTGCAGATCTCCTGGAAATTTCTTGTTCCATTTCACCGCAAAAAAAAAGATATTT
>JANSTP010011128.1:0-26576 GCA_025330745.1 Cladonema radiatum
ATAAAATACCAAAGATGATATGTTTCAAGCATTTATCAAATTTTATTCTTGGGGGGACCTGCCACTAGTCAAAGATTTGGGGCAGCAAAAAGTTTGGGGGGAGCTAAATTTGTTGGGGGGACCTCAAACCTCAGTAGGAACCTTGTAAAGTATATGACAGGGGCTCAGTTTACTACAAAAGGAATAATTGTGTATGGTGGAAAGGGTCCGGTAATGTGATTGGACAAGATGGACAGCAGGTATTATTATCAAAACACGGAAGCTTATATTTTCATATCCATCTTTGTAGATTAAAGCTTGAAAATGAAGAAATTAAAAATCATGAAAATAATGTCGCTAATACAGAATCCCCTGAATTTCCCCAAATAAACAAAGTAATATAAGTCAATGCACTTATGAAGAAGATTTTGAATACAAAATTTAACAATGCAATGAAGTAAATGAAAGACTTGAACCTGAACAAGAAGAAATTTTCAATGAGAATTAGCCACCATCAAATCAGAGAGTACTGGAGGAAACAAATATATAGAAAAAAATTTGAAGAAGGAAATGTATTGATTTCGAATACGATGTTCAGGACACTGCTGTACAAGAATCTAAAGAAGACAATAGCAATAACCAAATTGAAAAACTTTTGTATTCATACAGCACACTTGACTCAGAAGATGTGAAGATAGCAAAAGAAATTGAAATTGGGAAAGAAGCAATGTCTATGATTTTTAGTTGAATACACTAGGCAAAAATGTGTTTCAGTTAGATGGATGTTCAGTAACAAATATACAGATGGAAAGACATTGTTAAAGCTAGACTTTATGCCAGGAGATTAGAAGAAACTGAGATACGTTATACTGATTTTCCTACACACAGCAAAGATGCTCTATGTCTACGCCTTTTGGTGTCCAAAACTTGGATGTGTAATGCTATTGATATTAAACCAGCATTCTTGCAAAACAAAGGTATTGATAGAGATGTATAATATAGCATCATAGACATTGCTTCTTTTCTAACATCAATTTCAATTTCTTTTGCTTACTTAACATCTTCTGAATCGAGTTTTCTGTATGAATACAATTTTATATTTTAGGATATGTTATTTGTTAAATATGATACAATCGGTGTGGACAATCCTTTTAAGATAGTGGCTTTGATTGTAAAAAACTAATTTAAAAGAAATAATAACTATATAATAATAGTGTGTATATGGTCTGAATGGTGCTTCTAGAATGTGGTACCTACA
The DNA here is from genome assembly GCA_025330745.1 of Cladonema radiatum. Classification (NCBI taxonomy): domain Eukaryota; kingdom Metazoa; phylum Cnidaria; class Hydrozoa; order Anthoathecata; family Cladonematidae; genus Cladonema; species Cladonema radiatum. The sequence goes on from JANSTP010011128.1 coordinate 1,238, forward strand.
AATTCAAGAGGAGCTCATTTCTTTGTCTGTCGAGCCATGTAAATATGAACCAGGATTGTTCTATTGGCATTGCAATAATGAATTAAATGGTACTAAATGGTAATATGTGGACAATTTTTGTTGGGAAGGAAGTACATTGTTTGAAAAAAAGCAATTAACAGAACAAAGTAAATCTTTGAAATTGGAAAGGATGCAAACAAAACTTTAAATACAGTGAAACCTGTATAAGGTGGTCACCCTTGGGAACCAAAAAATGTGGCTGTCTTAGACAGGTGGCTTCCTTATAGAGGTTCATTTCAAAGTAAAATGGTCATTTGTGAACTTAGAAAAGTGGCCTTCTTAGACAGGTGGCTGCCTTATACAGTGACTGTCTTATACAGGTTTTACTGTAGTATGGTCTTAATAGCCAACCAGCAAACACATTTAAAAAAATTGACTAGATAAATTATGTGAAAGGTATTGGGCCTATTGCTTTGATCAAAAGTAGGAAATCTCAAACAAGGTCACCTTTGGGTAAAGAGCTTAGAGCATTGGTTGAACAAATGAGTTGGGTCTTCACTCAAACATGGCCAGAAACCTACAGTAAGCTCTAAAGCCAAGGACTAAGAAACTGAAATTGATTACCTCATCAACATGAAATTTAAGAAAACTTTTATTATTTTCAGAAAATCTCTCTGTACATTTCATCAAAATTTGTTGTTTTTAAAAAATGAATTTTAAAATCAGCAGTATAAAATATGACGTAATATATAAAAGCTCAAAAATATGAAGTCATATTCAAAACATCTGAGCCTTATAACTCAACACACAGACATTTTTGAGTAAAAGTGTTTTGTAAAGTTTAATCTTTCCATGCTTTTTCTAATAATAGGGATTGGGATTTAGAAAAAAGAGTCGTTTGCATTATGTCAGTGAATTTATGATTTCTCAATTTCTACAACCTTGACAAAATACATTTGATGATGCGAAACTACATTTAAACAAAGATTTGCAAACCATTAAGCCTCATTTAAGGATATTGAACATAGAAATGAAACACTACTTTAGAAAGAATTTTGGACCACAAAAGAATGGGTGAAACACCAAATGTCACATGGAAAGTGAAAGATCATGTGCATCTTGTAATTGCCCAAAAATAAAATGCAATTTATGCATGGGCGAGGGATTGGAAATAGCCACCTTCGAGGGAGATCATTTTTACCATTTTACATATTACACGGCATTTATACCATTTTTGGGTATTAACGAAAAGTCTTGTTTTGTCACGGACGGAAAAATAGACACTTATTTTTTAAAAAAATCATAAAAATCATTAGCACATTCTGGGAAGGTTTTAATTATACAGTGTTTGTAGTTTATCTGGAGTCTGGGCTCTAGTGAGAAGTAATTATAGTTACTGTCACCAACGGATTAGAAAAATGCAAAAATTTAAAAACTTTGGCTATGTTTTTTATTTAATCTTGTTTTCCTGAAAGTGATGGGGGTAAATTTAACTTACTTCTTACAAAGAACATTCTGCAATTATAATTTCACCTAAAAGAGGGAAAATTTTGTAAGACACTTTTCAGGAATGGGTCAAATTTGGGGCTTGGTGTCTGTTATGGACGGAAAGTCACGGATGGTAAAAATATTAAGCAATTATTTACCAAAGATCTCCTAGCAATTGTATCAATTTTATTGGTTTATGTAAAACAGAAATAGTAATTATATGAAAATGAAATATGTTTGACTTTGAAAAAGTCTTATGCAAGATAGACAGAAAAATAATCCGTCAGGACAATGGAATGGTTTCTCTGAGTATAACTTTATACTAGGTAAAACTTTATACTAGGTAAAACTTTATACTAGGTAAAACTTTATCATTTGCTACTATTTTGAGGAATACCACGAATATTTTATAAAATGTCTTTGCGGGACAAGGAAGGTTTGAAATTTCTTTATATTCCGTCTGTGACTTTCATTTTAAAAAGAAAAGCTGCCGAAAATCATGCAAAAATATTTCTACACTAAAATTTCAACAAGACAACAAAAATAAGTTATTTTCTAGTATATCTAAACTGCTCAAACAAAAAAATAAACAATTTTTGATTTTAGGTCTCTGTGGCCAGACTTTTCGATAATGCCCTTTTTAGGCATTTTATCTTTTATAGTGTCTTTTATTTACTTTTCCACAATTTATATTTTTTCGATTTTTACATCAACATATTAACTATATAGTTTTAAGGGTTCATTCTGTTCTTTCGACATATCTATATTTTGACGTACCTATATTTCGACACTTTATTTTTTGTTGAAATAATGGGATGTGCCAAGTAGTTCGACAGTCTATACAGACCATTGTTTCATCATACTGCTATTCCAACAAGATTATGAGCTATGTAATAAGAAAAGATAATGAGGCAAAATGTCCTAGGATAAGTCTCAAACGTCTCAGGCACTAACAAAACAATTTTGCAATATCAAAACTCTGGGTAGGTTAGTAGAATAGAATAAAATAGAATAGAATTGAATAGAATAGAATACAAAAAGGAGAGTCTCTAATATATTGTTGCCAAAATGCCTTGTGTTTTTAAAGCAAAAATACCTCAAAGTTAAAAAAAATGTATGGTGCAGTTTATTATACTATTCCTTTTCTTTCTCCAAAATTGATGCTTATTAGGGGGCCGTTCAAAGACAATAATTTTTATGCATTAAGGGTGTTTGTTAGAAGGAAGAAGCTAATTTGTGGCCCAGCACTAGAGGTAGGGACTCTGGTGTATATATAGTGTGTCTATATTAAAAATACAGATTTAATAAGTCTTTACAAGTTTTTTTCCTATCTCAAAACGTGTGTGCTGAAAACTTTATGAAAAGGAAAAAAGAAGAAAAAAGGTTAATTCTCGGGTCCAATTTGAATTACGTCAGCTTGTATTCACAGTGCAGTAAACCAGTCAACTGCATAAAGAGATTTTGTCCGTTTTCTTGTTTTTTGTCAGACTTTTGCTACCAAATTTAAGTGCTGAAGTTATACCAGAACTAATCTTCTCCCCACTCCTATTCTTACTAAATCTATGTTCATTAGAAAGATTTGGACAGCATCAAAGATGTAAAGACGTCAAAATAACGTTATTATGGTGTTAACATAATGTTCTAACAAAAAATGTCACAAAAGTTACTTTAAAACTGTGCAGAGATGTTTTTTATGAAGAAAAGCTGTACCATGGAATATTGATGACGCCATACCAGGGGATTGGGCTTAGCTCTTATTATTTTAAGTTTGATATACTTTAATTTGGTGCCTTAAATTAAAATTAAATATTTGGTTATAAAGCTTTGAAGGGACTGATAAAGGGTATTTGAGAAAATGAACACTAGCTGTTTCTTAAGAAGTAAATGGAACTTCCTAATCAAATTTTCAGAGTAATTTCAAAATTAATTGGAGTGAATGAATAATTCTGTGGTAGTGTTGTAGGTTGTCCCTTCGATTCAAAATCCTTCATTTGCAATAAAGTGGAAAAAAAACATCAGCAATGTAATGAAAAATGTTAAATAAAGAAGCCAAAGTTTTTGTTGCTATAGTCAATGCACCTATCAACATTTTTATTTCTGTTATTTCTTGTTTTTTTTTTTTATTTCTCCTTGACCGCCATGCGTCAAAAGGTATTTTATAACCAATTTTGCCAATCAGTATTATCATTATTTTTTTTATTAAATAAGAAACACTTATAGAAAATTATAAAATTACAAAATATGCATGAATATATATAAATACTAAGATTAGGAATAGTGACACTTATTTTGCCTAAGGAAAAGCAGAAACGCATAGAAGACAAGAAGACCGTCAAGAAAACTTCCCTTTAAATGGAACAAAAACAAACAGTATAAATGTAAAAAAAAGAGGTGAAAAAACAAGAACAAAAGAGTCTTCTCCAAAATAATCTCTAAAAAAATGTTTGATACTATTTTAAAAAAACTGATTTTGTTTCTCGTGCGCCATTGCCTAAAGTTTAAACATAAAAATCAGTATGTTGACAAGTTAATTGAGATATTTTAATTGAAATATGTTTGATATATTCATTTACTCTAAAAGAGTTTAAGTATAAAAGAACCTTTAAGAAATTTTTAAGGAATAAAATCCAGAATAAAATTCGACAATATTTTAACCCTATTCAGCCCGAGGTTTGGAGAGAGGGAGTTCATTCCACCAGGGGAGGGGCCTAAATTTAGCCTACCCCCTTTTCTCGAGTACCAAATTTTGGTTGAAATTGAAATTTTGCATGTTAATAGCGCATTATAAATACAATTCAAAAGTTGAAACAAAAAAAAAAAAAAGTAATGTCCTCATGTCCTCATCACTAATTTATTGCAGTTTGGTAATTTTGGCTATTTTCCTATGTCTAAGTAAGATCTCAATTTCTAGGCTCACTGAATACTGAATTTTATCTTCTTTTTAATATCATCATTATATGTTGAATTTTATCACAAGCAACTATTGTTCTGAAATTCATCATGGTTAGCTTGAAATTTGATTTGGTCTTGCCAAAACTGATTTTTCTGTCTTCCGTAGTAGATTAATTTACCTTAACTCCAAATAAGATAATATTTTGTATCTAGTTTTCAAAATAAAAAAACCAGCCCTTGTCAGCCTTTACGAGCTTCAAAAACAGCTAAAACAGGCAAAATTCAGCCCCAAAAAAGGAATTTCTTTTACTAATTTGCTATAAATCAGCCATGAAATTTTTTAGGAACTGGAAAAATATCAAATTACAGTTTACTATATTGAATTTGCCCTATTTTTACAAGTTTTAAATTTTACTCCCTAGAATTAACCAAACTGTTGTTGGCTCTTGTGACCAAATTTTCCAAAAAAAGTTTTACGGTATTTTTGCCCATTAACAATTGTCAAAAGTCACCAAAAATCAGGTTCATACGCATAGTAGAACTGGCTCTATCTAAGAAAGTTTGGCAGGTAGGGTAAATTTAGCCTCCTCCCCTGGTTGAATAGGGTTAAGCTGTGATCAAAACTAGATTAGCAAAAAAATTGACTCTAATTTTTATTGAGACTAGAATAATTTAACTATTTGAGACTATTTTATTAAGACTTTAGTCAATTTTGAAAGTCCCAAACATCATTTGCATTTATTTTAAAAATATCAAGAAAATTGGGAAAATTTTGGAAAATTTCTGAAAAGTGAAATCTAGTTCGATTTTTGCTCAGCAGAGATTACCATCACTATAGAAAAGTATGAAAGACTACTCTCTTGCCTAACTCTTATTTTATCAAAGGCTTCACATCCAGACAGAGTAATTTACTCTTGTTGTTAATCCACAGAAGTAACTCCCCAATGCGTAACTTTTTTTAAAGCAAAATTGGCAAAAATTCCAGTGGCAAACTTTCGGCACATCACGCAGACATAAAGTACCATAGAAAAGTGATAAATAAGTTTTAAATTATGTTTTTGGCAAAAAACCGTTTTAAGAAATAAAGCTCACATCTTGGAAAATGTTCGTTGAAAATGCCTAAAAGTAGCTGAAACTATTTTTGAAAATGAAGAAAGTAATCAAATTAGACATATTGGTTATCTAACCCTTGTGTTGAAACTGATAACGTTATTGCATATCGGAAAAACATGTTTTTTTTAGCTCTTTACAGCGTCGTATGACATGTGACATTATTGTAACGATACACTGACATTTTCCACTGCATCTTTTTTCCTCAACTCTTTGGTAATGCATTCAAGTAATAAGACTCAATACTCTATTGGTCTTGTGTTTCTTCATGCATAGACAACATAGGGCGAGATTAGGTTTCAGACTCTAACCGCTTTTGAGAGTTATTAACTCTATTCATGCTGGGCTTCTTTTGGTTTCTCAAATCTGGGGGTCCGCCCCCTCCCCTTGATATCTTGAGAACCAGAAACAACAAAGTGATAAAACTTTGCACAGTAGTACCCAAATTATTCTGAACACTTTGCTTGACTTTGGTACAAAATTGAATCAATAACGTTGTCACTTTATTTATGACATGGTCAAAAAGTGGTGATTCGGAGGAACAGATTTCAGAAGTAACTAATTCTGACCCAAAGTACTTATAATCGGGGCTTGCAGGTAATTTGGGTCCAAAATGGACATAGCCATAGCAAAAGTGGGTGAAGTCACTCAAATGTTTTTAGATGAAATCAGAATTTAGGTGGTTGCTATAAATGGTTGTGCAAAAAACTGACTTGTGAAAAATTTCAGTGCATCATCAAAAACATACCATTTACACATTGCCTCTTATTCTTGCGAAACTAAACCCAAAAATTCTAAACCTGTAGGTTACCTGAGAAGCAAGTTTCAGATATATGATAAATTGCCTGTGGCTAAATTATTGAAAATAGGAGAGTAGTTGATATTTGATATTAGAGTATTATTATATTGGATTATGAAATGCAGTGTATAAACAAAGCATAATCGTATGGCTAAATAAGGAACTACAGTTCTCAGTATTAACCCTATTCAGACCAGGGAAAAAAGGGCCTCCCAACCGGGGAGTCCGCTTCAGTAAAAACTTATTTTTTTCAAATGAAACTTTACACAATATAATATATTTAACCCTTTACGAACAAAATGAGACCAAAATGGTTTTTTGATGACATCTTTAAGTGATGATTTCATCAATTCTTTGTGGTCGTTATTTCAAAATTGGGTGAAATCAGGAAGTACGTCATAAAAAACATATCCTCTAATTAAAAGCAGTTAGCTTTTTGCAATAATTTGTTCAACAATGATTCGTTCTTTAATTGCTTCAGTCATGCCAGAGCAAGCATAAATTGAATTGCCATTATTGATAAGCATTTTTGCAGATTTTGTTACTGTTTGAAACGGAAATATGTCTATGTAAGCTTAGGTCTATGGCTCTTAGTCAATATTTTCAACTTCTGGGAGGAAACTTGAGGGAAATTTTTCTGATAGTAACTTTCTGAAAGGTCATTTATTCATTTCCATGTGACTTTTGATCTTTCAGCTCCCCTCAGAATTGTCTCAAACATTTTTTTCCTATACTTAACAAAAATTATAATGCTTGTTAAAGTGCTGGTATTTTTCATGTGGCTTCTGAAGTGAACATGCAGAAGTCTCTTGGACAGTGTAAGCGGACACTATTGGTGCAAGTAAATCTTCTGCCCACTAATTAGAGGTGTCCACTCTCTACAATGTAGCTATTTTGGGGCTAATGTCCGTTGTTGAGTTGAAAAGTTGATGCATTTTGAGGTTTTTGGGGGGATGTTTGATTGTTGCAAGCTTAGAAGAACGGAAAAATTGGGTTTTTTGTTTCAACCCTATTTCTACTGGGCTATTTTTTGGCTTTAAAAATTGAGAAAAGCCATTTTTGCGATTCAGAAATTACTTAATCACGTTTTTGAAATTACTCATTTATATGCAACCAAGTTTCATTGCAATTTGCTTAGTGTACATAACCTTAAATATGCATGTGAGGGAGAGGGGAGGTAGTATTTACCCTAACCACCCCTCCGTGGTATCATTGACATACATATGAGGTAAATGATAAGTATTTCAGAACTTGATGTAACTATTAAGCTTTGCTTTTTGTTAAAATAAATTCATATTACCTCAAAAATGTCTAAGAGAATTGCTCCTATATAATAGGCACAAGAAAATTTTTGAAAAAAAAAAAAATGAAGGCTTTTAAAGGAAAGGCTAAAAGTCAGGTACTCTCATGGAAATTTTTTCGTTGGTCCAAAATTGAGCGATGTCTACCTAAAAAAAATATAAGCAAACAAATAGTTGATCATGTCCATTTTCTTCCAATATTCTTGCCAAAAATTAATGGCGGACATGAAAGTGTTTTGGAATAACATCTCTACTATATAAAGAAAAAATTTCTGCTTATTATAAACCTACAGCCGGAGTTACGAAGGGGAGGCCATTTGGCCCAGGGGAGGGGGTAAATTTACCCTACCCAATTTCCTCAAGAAAGAAGAGTGGGAAAAACTTCAAAAAAAAATCATTGGTGCTGCCATTTTGATGACATCATCACTAAGTTATGGCCCAATTATTAATTACATCTAATTTCCAATGCCAAAGTAAGTGCTGGTTTTCTAGTACCCCTGTTACTTATGAAATTATTTCAAGTATCACCATTATATATGTTGAGTTTTATCACAGAAAGTTATTGACCTGGAAATCAGCACCCTATATCTCCAGAACCGAAAGTCTAAATAACGTTATGTTTTTTATGATAATAGCTCACCATATTAAGGTTCCAAAAACAAAAAGTGAACCCCTTGGGTTCCTGACTTGTGACGATGTCATCATTCTCTGTGTGTGCGGGCTTCCAAATTAGCTAAAATGAGCCGAAATCAGGGAAATCTCTGGGGAAATTCAACTCCTTGAAAGAAAAATCTTGTTCTAGTCTGCTATTAATTAACCATAAACTTTTGAATCAACTGAAAAAACTACACAATTACAGTTTATTGTATTGAGTTTGCTCTATTAGAATTGATTGTTTGCTATTTTTTGCAAAATTGGCTGAAATTGATCTCCTTTTTTTAGGCCATTGAGACCAAATTTTCAAAAACGTTTTTGCTTTTTTCCCATCAAAAATTTGTTTGCAATATTTGAAAAATATGAGTGTGGACTCATTGTAAATCAGTATCGGAAAGCAAAAAAAAAATTTTAAAATTTTGATTTAAAAAGTTATAAAGCCTTTTGAAAAGGAATTCAACTTAACTCAAGGAACTCAAATTACTTTATATTAATAATATTTGCCATGATTTTACTTGAAAATGCAAACCTTTAGAAATAAAGCCCAAATTTACTTAGTAACATCGAGTGAGTATTTCCTAAGTCTTACATTCTTGCTCAGATACCAGGCATTATGGGAAACATAAGGACTGACCATTTCCCAATTAATGATGACTAGCTGCACGCAGCGTTGCACGACGCTGAAGCGTCGTATTGGCCTGCTAACGCAGTCCCAGCAAGAGATCGCTGTGCGATCCCTTGCCAATATATCGAGCATTTAATGACGACAACGACAGTTAGGCCTGCTGACGCAGTCCGAGATAGGAATCGCTGTACAATTCCTTGCTGGCATTGCAAACATATAAAGTTTTGAAATATACGAAAATTGTCTTTCGATGACATTATAGGCTATTGCCTTAGCAACAGTTAAAATTGGACAAAACTTTTGGAGTATATTCATACCAAGCTTGAGTACTAAGTTTGGTTACTAAAAGGCAAAGTACTGATGTATAACTGTTTGATGTATATGTGTATAGCAAACTGTTTGATGTATATGTGTGCCAAGTTTGATCACTAAGGACAAAGTACAGTTCAAGTTATAGAAAATTTTGAAAATTGAATTTCTAATGATGTCAAACTGTCAAAAATGGCCCTAAAAATGCAGGGCTATTTGGAGTATCTGTGTACCAAGTTTGGTCACTAAAGGCAAATTAGAGGTGAAGTTATGGAAAATTTTCCCCATTGCAATTATTCGCTGTTTTCTATAGGGAACTTTTCATACGAATAGCGCCAGGAACATTGGAGTGGTTTCTCCCCAAAATTTTTGGACGTTTTCTGATTGGTTTTTCTTTTACACAGTTTTGAGTCAATAAAAATCTTCTTTTTCGCTTTGGTTTTCCAAATAAGGAAATCATATGACCATATTTAAATCTCACACTACGCTTTTAATATATGTATGATAAAACATTCTGCTAACAAAGTCCTCAAGTATAACATCTTATCAAACTGCTGACTATTTAACCCCTAGATAGTGGAGTGGTGAGTTGGCAAAAGTTTACAACAGCAAACTTTTGTGGCTTTCATTGCAACTTCATTTGCTTTCTGAAAAAATTGGTCCAAGTACTTTGGGCACCTTAGTCAAGAAATCATGGCTTGAAAAGATCGTCTGAAAATTCGAAACAGTATATTTACTTGTACCTTGAGGTCATGATATCATTTTCAAATTGAAAAATTTTTGATCTGATTTTTATTGGTACCGGCAATCAATGAAAGTATTTGAACATTTTTAATAATACTTTTTATCACTGAAAGCTAAGTCACAACTAGGCGAGAGTGTTAACTTCTACTCTACTCAATCAAACTTAATGAAAAATTATGAAACTTGGTATGATTGCACATAGTCATTTTAGTTCAGAGAATGAAAATAGCATTCATCTATGGGATTTGCAAAGTGCTGACCTCTGCGTTTTCTGAATGACGTCAGAAATCAAGGCAAAAATAGCACCAAAGTGGTATATTGGGCTCAATTATTACCTTGATCAAATTACCTCAAGAAAGCCGCTCTCAGTGACCTAAAAATCATCCAATCAGCAGCGAAAAACCATCCACTGCAACCCCTGCAATCATTAAAACCCTACAGAAAATTTTACCGCCACCACCCTGAATAGGGATTATTAAAGAACTACATTAAAATCGAATAAGCTTATTGTCCCTTTGCATACTCTTTTTCTAACTGTGTAAAATCTACACAAACAAATTGTCTCAAATTTTGTTGGTTTTCATCAAATTGTATAACGAAAATCACGGTAAAAATATTTCAATACCTACCCCTAGTAACCAGTAGTGTCAAGATTAGTCAAGATGTCTTATTGCCTTAAAATGTTCAGAAGAGGTTGGGCATAACTTTCCCTATTAGTGTCTGCAAAAGTCAAGTGGCAACCTCAAAATCTTTTAAGTTTTTTTTTTGTTAAATGGGCATTATTTTTTTATAGTTATATAACAGGATCGAAAAAAACGTCTTTAAAGATTTGTCAAAAAAAGTTATTTCTGTAAAAATTTGACAAACTTTTTGGTAAAATACTGTCAAATTCTTATTTTCAAAAATTATTTTGTTCGAAAAAAATATGGCATTTAGCTATATGAGTTTTCTGAAGTTGCATTTCTGTGTGAATTTGGTTGGTCTTTCAGAAAAAGTAATGTTTCTTCAAACTTTTTGGAGAGTACTGATACCGCACCGTAAATTTTTCAAAAAATGTTCCCCACTGTACATAGAATAAAACTAAGAACATGTATGATACAAAATATTACTTTGACTCCTAATATGGCTTTTTTTAATGAATTCATTTCAAAGGGTTTCAAATGAATAAATATTTTGAATGAAATTGAGATTCATGAAAAAAGTTATTGTTGATGTTTTGAATTCAGGAAATTCTATTAAATCGGTAAGTTACATAACAATCGGTAACAACATAATGCTTTGCAAGTATTATTTTACATTAAAATAAAGAATTAAATACATAAAACATCAAGTTTGATTAACCCCCCAGACATTGGCTAAATCAGCCTGTACAAGGCTGTCGGGTACATCTGGGTGATTTTGGATGTAATGAGGGATCTAAGCTCCTTGCCATCCCATCTGTTTGGTATTTATCGTCTACGATTTAATATTTCATTAATAGTTTTGAGAATTAACAATTAGAGAAGAAAATAGTTAGATTCTACTAAACTATAACTGACAAAGTGATTGACACAATAGCACATGTACCTCATTTCAAAAAACTCCAATAGAAACATTGGTATTGTGTTTGGGAATAAATTCAGTATAAGTTTCAGTAGGCATCTCTCCTATTTCTAAGTTTCAATATTATTTATTTCCCAGCTACCCTACTAAACCAAAGTACTTTAATACCTATTAAGTGTGAGACTCACGAGAACTTTTAAATAGGCATATGTATTCTCAAGTCATAGTCAACTGTCCATTTGAAATAATAAAAATACATTGTCAGAATAGCTGTCAGTCAAAACATTGACACTGCCGATTATTTCAACAAAAATATGAATTGTCGTAATGTCAATGCAGTTTTGTCTGAATATAGATATGTCAAAAGAACATTACGTTGAAAGAATAGTATGCTCCCAGTTTTAATATCAGTTTTTATCTCTAGAATGTTCTCCATCATGAGGCGTCATATTGTATTCTAATATGTGAGATACCATGATATTGTAAAGAGTCGCTTTTTCTCAACTCGCAAGTGCATAAAGCACAAAAATTGGAGTACTGAGTAAAAAATTAATTTTTTTCCTTATACGCTCTACTCTATGCATTGAGCACTGTTCTTGAATAATCAATATGAACGCTGTTACAGGACTTGTTGTTGATATATATTACCTTGGCATGATTAATTTTCAGCCCATCAATTTTCTGCTCTTACCGTGGACTGCTTCTCGAAAGCAGTAAAACTTAGCTGTGTTAACAACATCTGTTTTAGAACTTTGTGCTCTGTCTATGACTTTTAAAACATAAGTGGCCAATTTTTTGAATTACTACTTGTTTATCATTCTTTCTATCTGTTTATATCCATTTTCTACTTGTTTGTCACCATCCATTTTGATTGTTTTACATTTGTTTGCCACTCCTTTCTGACCTGTTCAACTCGTTTAAATTCGTTGTCACTCGTTTTTATTTTATGCGCATACATTCTTTACGTGGTTATTATAACTGTCAAAGGTACAATCCTCTTTTCCATTTTCAAATTGACCCGTAGAGTCCCAATCATTTTCAATTATTATTTTGAACATAAACACTTAGAAAAGCTATTTTCAAACATTTAATGCCTTTGCTCACAATGTGGTATTATGTTTCCAGCGAGAACTATACCATGATTATTTATGGTAATTTCACTTTTCTATCTCAGAAGCAGCTTAACTAAAAAGATTTTCTGCTACTGATTTTGTCCCTTACTTCTAATTTACCCTTCGTCCTGTTCTGATTTCTCCTTAATTTCAAACTAACAAAAGGAAGGTCGCCAGCGGCCAACCAGTGTCCCTGGTAGCAGCCTGCCATATGAAAATTGCAAAATAAGTGCAAAAAATAAGTGTTATCTCAGCAGAAAATTATTTATACAAATAACCAATTGTTTAGCCATAAAGATGGAGCTGTGCCGCACCCATTATTGGTGTCTAAACTATGTACCTTTCAGCTCAAATTTATAGAAAAAAGTGCCCAGTACAGTTTCCAGGAAAATGGTACTGTGTTTATTTTTATCATTATTTTAAGGAATTATTGCTTAAAAAGAATAAGTGAAAAGCTCTGTACTTTTGGCAACATTAAGCGCAACATAAACAAGTATAAACTAATGTAAACAAGTGAAGTGACAAGGGAGATTTAGCCATGATTAAAAATCGTCAATAAACAATTGTGAAATCTGATGTAAACAAATAAAAATGAGTAACAAACGAGCAGTAGACGGAAATAAAAGAATAAAAACAGGTGATGAAAAACAAAATTAAAAAGCTTTGCAATTTATAAGTGGCAAGTGTAGTTCTTGGAGTGTGTAGTTCTGAAACAGGCATTATTTAAATCGCTGCAGATTTATTGCCTTCAGTTTTCCTGTTTATAGAAGGAGAAGAAACATTTTTGATTTTATATATCATGTCTAATCTTTTAAGTACCATATTTGGTTAATGTTAATAAAATTGCATAAGGAATGTTTTGAAAATAATTTTTGTCAAAATTATTTGGAACTTCCCGCCTGAAAAAGTTGCTCAAAACCACTCTTTCAATTTCCAGTACTAAGTTCTGCGAATGAAGTCCTGTGTTGTTATTTTTGCAACAGATTTGCATTCTAAATATATTGTGCCTTTTGAATTTTGACAACATGAATCTTTTGATGTCATTTACTTGTCATTATATTGACATTGTAACGACTAAATAATGTTTTTCCAATATTTTAGTTTTTTCCAGATTGTGTATATTTGATGTTGTATATTCATCTTTTTTTTCATGAATTGTGTCATAATAAGTTGTTTTACAGTTTGCATATCTTGAAATCTAAAACTATGGATAGGATCAATGTTGCTCATTTAATGTTTTAATACAAAGTTGATGTAATGGTTTTTTAGCGGTGAAAACTTTGCAATTATTAGTCCTTAGGAAAAAAATTGAGTTACAAATTCAAGATTTTGTGAATATTTAAATGAAGATTGTAGGAGCCCTCTACTAATGATTTTACAATTGCCACTAAAACGTTTTCTGATGCTCCAAATTACTAATTTTATTGCTTTAATTCTCAGTTTTGTTGTGCTTTTTACGCACCTATATTTAGATGACTGTCAATACAAATTTTTGATTTCTATGATGATGATGATGTTATCATTTATATTAGATGTCACATCACATGTAACCTAAATTTGCCTATTTTTATAATTTGGCCATAATTTTGTATTGTGCATTATAATAAGGTTGTACATTAGAGACATATAAACATATATACACTATAAAGTTATACATCAATGTAAGATGAAATTTTACAGTTCTGCATCATCTTAGTCATTTTTTCCAGCTAAAAGAATGAGAATTTGAAAGAAAAAATGGTCCTTCTTTTGTGGAATTTAAAATTTTAGCTACTCTCTTATGCAAACTACTTCATCAATCTAACACTGAAAGATCTAAAAGAAAGTATGCACAGTATGTAAGAAATTAAAAGTGATGATTTTTATTCTTGTAGATATCAACGAATGTGCTTCTGGCACTTATAACTGTCATCAAAATTTGCAGTGTACCAATACTGTTGGAAGTTATACATGCAATTGTCCTACTGGATATACTCAAGATGGCACAACATGTACAGGTATAATATAGTTGAAGTGTGCAGTACCATTTTTGACCTTTTCGTTCCTTTATCGTTGCTTGAAGTCATGTCACCCAGAATTTTTATTTTTTACCCTGACAAAGTTTTTATCTGTTTCCAAAGGGTAAATTAAGTAATCTTCAAATTTAATGAAATTAGAATGAAATTTTTTTTATGAGATTTTTAAACTTACACTCACAATTACATAACTTAGCAGACATAAATGGATAAAGTTGATAACACAAATTGAAGTGGAATCATAACAATCCTCCTTTATAGTTTGTTGAATGCTAATTTGTCAAGTCATTCGATAAAACACAAACAATTTTGAGTTCCAGAACGTAGATACAACAAACCATATTCTTCAAACTAATTTGGCAGTTTGCCCATAGCGCTTTGCCACACAGTACTGTAGTTGGATTTGTTTCTGAATTGATGACTTGTTCATTTAGTATGGTTTCATTAGAGTGTTTAATATTTGTAACTTCTTCATTTGGAACAGCATGCTCATATACCAACAGTAATTGTGGTAGTGTCGGTGAGGGAGGCAGCAGGACCAGTCGGTTCTTTGGATATGATGATGCTGAGCTATTTCATTGCTGCAAACTATTTCAGAGATGTTGCCAATACTTTTATCATAGTTGTTCACCAAAAACTAGACAATACTATTATTTGCACTCAAGCTAAGTGCATAATCGAACATTCCCTATTTCTTCATATATTTTTCCGGTAATCCATTCTGCCTGTTTGAATAATAATACAACAATACAGAATAATAATAAATTCTTGGGCTTTAGCAAATAAATGCAGTTGTCAGTTTATTTGTCAGGCAAGATATTGGTTGTTTGATGTGGTGCACAACGAAAGTTATTAAAATATAATGAAAATGCTGATGCAAATTGTCATTTGGAAGTTTTTAACTGAGTTTTTAATTTAGTTTTTTATAATTTGTTAATTGTTACATTGCCATTACTTCGTGACGTGGAAAACACTTCAATCCATTTAAAAAAGGAATCAGCAACACTGAGAAACATTTGGTTTCTAATTGGTCAACTGTTTCCATGGCGCTGGTGGCTATTCCCATGCATTTAATGTAGCTTGAGAAGGTGTTCACTGGTGTCTTTCATATTGGAGACATGCTTTGACAGAATTGCAATATCTCCATCCCTATTTGGCAACCAAAAGTAACTATGTACAAGCAATTTCATCCGTGTTCTGCTGGGATGCGTTTCATTTAATTGTTGTAACTCAGCCTTTTGGGGTAATAATAATATGATCATTTCCCCCACAGGATGCAATTTTGAATGATAAATAGTTCATATTTATATGGATGGTGTCTATTCTGGAATATTGGTTGGCACGTTAGTCCAATTATTTTGCGTTTGGTGCATTACTGGAGGGTAACTGGAGAACTGTCAAGTTCTGTATTAAAACATCTAATTGATCATTGTGTCTAAGAAATGTGTTGATGCAGAAATAGTGTCTGACTGATTGAAAGGAAATCGGCTTAAACCATCTGCATTATTACGCTACCTGGACCACAGTACATTTTATAGTCTTAAGCTGCAAGAAAACTGCAAGAATTATAACTCATTTTTGTAGACATGCTTCAGTCAAGGCAGGTATATGCTTATTTTCACCAAATATTCCTATTAAAGGTTTATGGTTACTTCGAATAATAAATTGCTACCATAAAAATATTGATAAAACTTGCATAATCCATTAATAAGCGCTAAGACACTTTTTTTCAAGTGACTGCCGTTTTTCTTAGCTGTTATTAGGTTACGTGAAGCATAAGCAATGGGACGATCTTCGGCATCAGTAAAGATTTGTGATGATATAACACCAATACCATATGGAGAAGTGTCCACCAAAAAACTAATTCGCACTCTGGGCTGTAATGGACTAAAAGTTTATCACATGTTAAATTTTTTTGCCATAATTGGAAACAGTTCTGTTGGGATTTTTACCATTCCCATTTTCTTCAATTCAGTGTTCCTAAAATAGATTTTAACTGCAAGACATCTAGAATGCCTGCATATCTTTGATGGCTTTGGTATTTTTGGCAACTGGGCACATTACATTACGCTTATTAGTGTTTATGCTAAAGTAGGTTACTTCAAGAAGCGTAAATTTTCATTTTTGTCTTTTTAATTGTAATCTGGAATTTTCTAAAACCGTTAGCACTGTTCCTAAATTTTGAGCATGTTCTTGATCAAATTTTCCGCTAACTAATATGTCATCTACCTGTTCAATTTAAAATGGAACATTCGACATAGGTTTTTCCATTTCTCGCTAAAAAATTCCAGGCGCTGATTTTACTCAGAAGACTAATCCTTTATGTGTATTAATAACTAAACACTCGTTCACTTCATCACATAGCATCATCTGTCAATATGCTTGTGAAAGATCTAATTTTGTGTACATTTCCTCCCCACTAGTTTTACAAATAAATCCTCAGCTTTCAGTATTGGGTAATTGTCTAAACACAATGTTTCGTTAATGTTTACTTTGTAGTCATTGCATATATGTACAGTTTTTTATGAAAGGGTACAACAGGTGCAGCCCATTTGGAAATGTCAACTGCTTCTAAGATTCCTAGCTGTACGAATTGATCAAGTTCAGCTTCAATTTGATACTTCGAAGCATATGATATTGGTCTAGCTTTACAAAATAGAGTTTAGCACTTTCTTTCAAAAGAATATCCACTTTTATGTTCTTCATAGACCCTAATATGGGGCTGATTATACTTTTGACTGTCTGTTTCAATTTTATTAGCAATGAAAATTGGCCCCAGCTACTCCACATACTCATGCTAATCCTGTTTCATAGGATCAAAGTCAATGACTTTGCCAATTTGCTAGATCTGGGAAGAATAAGAACAAAAATTTAGTTCTCAGTGATAAGGGCCAGCGATGCAATTTAGAAGCGGAGATGCCAAAATTTTTGTCTACTGAAGATACATGTGCATTGGGAAGGTCACAAATGGTGAAAATCATTAAGTAGAAAAATGTGCACAAATATATGCACTCTTCCAAAGGGAGTACTTTAACTTAGTCCTTAGCCCCTTACAAATCATACAGACCAACATTAACCCGGAACTGAAATGAGTTCTCTTCATTAAAGATCAAAGTTATCCTTTGAGAGATTGTTCTGATAACCAAACCAGACCACCAAGTTAAAATTGAACATTCAAATCAAAAAACCAACCACCAAGAGTGAAAACTGATCTGTCTAGATTACAAGATGTGAGTGCAGCCAGTTACATTAAAGAGCTTGATAAAGAGCTTCAATAGCTTAAGACATTCCTTTAACTTATGCATAGTTCAAGTTGAGACATTGAGTTCGTAAAAAGCTCTTGTTCAAATATTTTTCAAAAATGTATTTTATTTACTTACAGAAAACATATGAAATTGGATTTCAGCTGAGTTATATCAGTTTTCACAAAAAGACATTTGACCAAGTTGACCATAACATTCTGACCTATCATTGAATGTTTACAAAGATGATACTGATGTAGTAATTCACTGAAAAAGACTTTTGAAAGGCATTTTTTAATTTTTTGTGATATCCTGTCAAAATTTTCTTGTACCGTCTTTCATAATGAGAGCTGTTAGTGCCAGCAGGCTTGCTCTTCACAACTCTTAGTCGATGCTAGATGAGATTGTTCAATTTTTAAAGCAGGAAAAAGCACCACAAAAGACAAATGTCATTTAATATCAGCAGAAAGGAAGTGCTCAGTTAGCATATCAAAAGCAAGTTAGGTTGGCAATAGTACTTTTCTTCAAAAAATCCTTAGAAAGCTACCAGGTACCAGTGAATTAACTTAGATCCATTGTACTTGTGGATGAAATTCACATCAAGCCATTTCTTTCATACCATGTGGTACATTTTTTGGCAGCAGTTGATTATGCTGACAAATAAGCACAAACGTTTATATTATAATATTATACCATATTATACCATGTTTTTATACCATAAAGAACAGATCTTTCTTTTGTATGATTTTGTACATTTAATGAAATGTATACAAAACTACTGGCTTACCAAGAAACTTCCAGCACTTGACTTTCAATTAGAAAACATTACATATACAGCAAAATAGAGTGAGTTGAAACAACTCCATAAAGTGATTCTTTTATTAAATAGCTTAAACTTTCATATTTCTCCCGGTTCCAAAACCGACTGGACAGAAAAAAGTAAACTTTGCAAAAAACGTTTTGAAAATCTGTAACATCATAGCAGAAGGTGAAGGAATTTAGTTCTGAGACAAAAGGCGTGTTGAAATAAGATCATAATTGAAATAATGACGAGTGATTGCAAGTTTTATTGAAAGTGGGCAAAACTGCAGTCGGAATGAAACAAGAAAGTAAAGTGTGGGCAAAAAAACTTACAATTGATTCATCATGTTTGTAACTAAAGTTTGGTTTAGCTAAATATTTGCTGGCAGAAGGTAATATTTTTCTATTACTATAACATAATTAAGGTATTTAAATTAGAATCTAATTCAAAATTTTGCCCTAAAGTTACTATAACCATTTTTGCTTTATAGTGAGAAATTAATTATTTGGGCCTTTGAATATTGTGTGTTAAGTGAAAATTCTGTATATCATGATAAATAGGCCTTTCATATGGTTTTTATTTTCAAATGTGTTGCCCTTTTTATATTTGCCTAGTGTTAACCAAGCATTTTCTGTTTAGAAACAAGTATAAAGGTAACATTCTGATAAGAATTTCTAAACATTTTTCTACCCGATTCCAAAAACTTAGAAAATCATCATTTAATGTCATATTTAGGTACGAATAAAAATGCCATATTATTGCACAGAGTTTGATCAATAAAAACTTATTAATTATTGTGAAGTTGAGGAGGAGGGTAGAAGCCCATATATGCAAATCTTAGCCAAAATCTTAGCCAATATAATCCATGGTTGAGTTAACAAATTAGATGGTAATCTTTTTTGATTATGATCTGAATGAAATGGATCTTTTTAACCCTATTCAGCTTGGTTTTTTTGCCACTCAGAAGCTGGGGAGAGGCTGTTTTCTAAAACTACAGTAGCTAGGGCAATAAAACTTGGCACACTAAGGCTTCAAACCTTTCTGCACGCCTTTCTGATGTCATTAGAAATGTGATGACGTCAACATCTTTACTGGGATGTTGCCAAAAACCAGCTTTCAGGTGATTTTGTTTAACATTTATAACAAAGAATAACATTTCAAAAGGTTTTGCCTGAGAAAAATAACAGAAGAACGGTTTTCTTTTTGAAAAATCGGCAAAAATTGCACTACCAAGGCTGCAAAACGTGGTTCCTATGGCAACAGCGAGCTCATATTGAGCATGATTTTTGTCCCAAAATGTGTATTGGTAAGTTTATTAATAGTCATAAAGTATTAGACTGTAACTTATTTTACTTCAAAAGTAATTAAAACAAAACTAGCAGGGGGGGGGGGGGCACTTTGTGCACTTTGTTTTTCACTTCCTTTTCGCCATTCTGAAAACTTGAATTTATTGAAAATAGAAAATGTTTTTGCCAAGAAATAGTTTTTTAAAAGAAGAAAATGAAGGATAGGTTACATTATCATAGAATGATTGGTGTATTTTAAATGTATTTGTGTGAATGCTGCATCTACTCTTGTTGCTAATTGAATGATGCAAACTTGAAAGTTCGAGCTGGTTGGCCTATTGGGATTTTCATTTTACATTTCAAATAATCATACCAACAAACCAAAGGAGTATTTCCTTTTGTTTGCTAATTTCTAATAATAGCCCTTCTTTTACTAAATTTATAATCCTAGCTAACTCTCATACAAGTTGCTTCCTTGATTTAGCAGCTAAAAAGCTAAATTGAAAGTACTTATATAAGAAATAAAAAATGAAGCTTTTTATTTTTGTAGATATTGATGAATGTTGGACAAGTTCTCATGACTGTGATGAGAATGCATGGTGTAGCAATACTGATGGAAGTTATACATGCACTTGTAATGATGGATATACTGGTAGTGGCAGAAAATGTACAGGTAAAATATTATCCTAGTATGTGGTATGTTTTTAAAAATATCCCTCACTGTTTCTGGGAAACCTATTTGAAAATGTTTCCATGAGTTGTCATTCTATCAATTCCTTCTTCTTTTCATTATTTCCTTTTTAGTCTTTTTATTAACTCCTGCTTCACTAAAAATATTTTTTTCCAAGCCCTGCAAAGCTTTATCTGTATTCAGGAGGGTTGTCATTATGTTTTTGATTTTTGATAAATAACCTTTTGTATAGCTGTCGGGAAATTCAGAAGTTTGTTTCAAAACTAAAAAAGAAATACAATCACCATAAGGTTTAGTCAGTAAATACCAAAAAAGGAAACTTTTTTATAATTTTACATGTTATATGAAAAGAAAACCAAATATATATTTTATTAAAAACCACACTAAAAACTGTGATCAAATGTTTGGCAAAAGAAAGACTAATCAAATCCAATGTTAGAAAAAAGAAATGAAAAAAGGAATTGACTCAAGAGCAGAAATGGCAGTTACTAACTGAGGCGTAACAAAGATCTTAATTAGCGTTTTGAAAACATTTAAACGCTGAAGTGTTAATGACTTCCACTACTTAAATAAAACTTATATTTTACTTCAATATAATGGCTCCGCTCAGAAATAGGTTTTTTTCACCTCAAGTGGCTCCTTCGGTGTGGGCTCGGACTCACTCTTCAGTATTAGTACCCTCTTGGATACTGGTCAACGCAGCTAAGAATGCTTTTGGTTGTTTTCATTAGCGTTGGCCTTTACCAAGATTCTTCATACTGTCCCCTTACTAGCTGACTCGATTTTAACAACTCTTGCCAGCGGGCAACCCATTCTTAGACTTTTTGCTTTCAAGAGAACTATATCACCCATCTTTTCTGTAAGGACCATAAGTATGGAAAAAAGATAAAAACACCTACGAAGGAGTGTTAAACGCACTATAAAATGTTTAATAACATTGCATACAGTACTGAACTTCACTAAGTAAATACATTCGTGAATGTAATTGATATTTGACATTAATATTTCCCACTTCAATGCTTTCTTGTAAGTGCCTTTTAAAAATCAAACCATTTCAAATTGTTGGAATATTTGAATTTTTGTTAAAAATTTAAAAGGTTTTTAAAAAAGAGTGAAAAAGGTCAACCTACTGAAATATTCGAGTTATAGAGAGTCAACTGAACATTGAAATATACAACCTATAAATGAAACCATCACAAGTATAAGCATATATCAACACTTGCATGCACCAAACAGTTTAAGATAATACTTATATATCAGATTTAAAATAACCGAAACCCTATAAAATCAGTATGGCAAAGAACAAGAATAGAATAGACCTAATAAAGTGAATGGAGTTGTAAATGAAACGCATAAAATTTTTATATTTGCTTTTAACAAATAGTATATGAGCTTTCGCAAACTGTAGAATATTTTGTCGTTGATAAAGTCGTCCCTTTTCCCTTCAGTTAGTGATATTTGGTTTTTCTATTACTTTCCTATTATGCCTGAGGATGCTTTGCATTCCATTCCTGGGTAATGATGACATTGTGAAAACATCTTGTTAATCTTTTCAATGAAAAGCTACTATGTTGTTTACTTTCAGGGGTTTTGCTTCATCTTTCTGTAATGTTTCGTTTTTTTTAAAGCTACTGTAAAGTGTCCCCTATCAACTCTGATGGTTCTACAACAAAAAGTATTTCTGTTTTCCAAATCATTGAGAAACTTATGACTTGTATAAAAGTTATTAAAATAAAGACAATATCCTTCATCTATGTATTTGGCCATCAAATCAAACATTACTTTCTGACTCAAACCATAGTCTGTAGCTGTGTTCTCAGCTCTTCCAATAAACTGTATCTGTTTGAACTTGGAGGCAATACTATTCTTCACATAAAACCGAAACTTTAAATCCAAGCATTTTGCATTTTATCTGTGTATATTGGGTGAAATTGATCCTTACTTTAGCACCAATCATCTGCTCATCTATTGAAAGATTTCTGCTTGGTAATGAAGTATAAAAAGGGTTTGGTAATTCATTGGACAAAGTACCAAGTTTTTGCAGTTTATAGTCAGTTTATAGTTTCAGGACGAGACAGCCGGTCAGTTTGTTTTGATTGTTAGCAAGATGACGGTAGCAATTGATTTGCTGATACCTTGTACGGGTCATAATGGATACACGTTTTCACAGTTCCGAAATTTCCATGCACGCGCATGACGTAATTAATATTTAAAAAGCTGCACGGTGAGATTTGGAAGAAAAATTCGAAAATTTATAAACAGTGTTGAGCGTATAAGACACTTGTATCTTTTTCATACTTATCTCTGCCTGTTGTCCACCATAAACATGGAGAAAATGACTTCACAGCACTTCAAAATGTAGAATGAACAAGTTCTGAAGCTATTTCTAAGCATCAGGAAGAAAGAGGTTCTTAGAGATCACAATAATCTGGCCTCATATCAAGAGATGGGTAGCTCGCGATTTTCTTGATATTTTAACTAGCTAGTCTGTTTCAGTTTAGCATTTAGATTAACTTGATTTCTTGGTAACTTTAAAAGAGTCATTATTATAGTTATTAAAGCTAGAGAAATTTTAGAGGCCCAAATAAAGGTAGTTTTTGGTTTGGCCACAGTCTAATTGGGTGATGATGATAGCAGATTTGAATTTTTAGGGATTGCATAATGGCCATAAAGATAAGTCTAAATATCTACAAGAAGGCAGGGAATATCTTTATTTTGAATATTTCTCATGCAGTAGATTTTTGCAATACCTATAGTAGTATGAATAATTCATATTGGAATAAAATGAGTAAATTTTGAGCAACCCAATACCAATAGGGTGCTTTGTCCTTCTTTAATATTCAGTAATAATTTCTTCAAGTCTATGGAGGATGCACAAACAGAGAGAGGGCATCCTTATTTGGGTTTATTGGCTGTTTCATTGGATTGCCATGTATTTGGTGCATGTTTTACCTAACTTCATGGCATTTTCAGAAATCACATCAATCAATGTGTGTGACACCATAGCAGGGAGAATAAGTTAAGTTAAAATTACCAGATATGATTGGAAACAGTCAATATTTTTCAAGATATTTTAGCCATGCTTGAGTCTAATATCAAAGTAATATTGATTAGTCTTGGAAAAATTAAAAAATGTTACACCTACAAAGATATATAGATCATCGTTCTAACTCAAACTTTTTAGCCCAGTGTTCTACCATGAATGCACCGAGTTAAAAAAACAAAACAACAGATCATATCTAGATATTTTAGGTGCTTTTCTGTTTAATAAAGAATAAAACAAAATTTGATGACCTAAAACAAAATTGTGCGTAGTAGTAATAATAAATAATAAATAGGTGAATTGTAAAAATTGAATTTTTCCTGCTCAAGCATTAAGAAGTGAAAAAGAATTTAAAACACTATGCACAAAATACCAAAAAATGAAAGAATGATTGCAGCCCGGCAAAAACTCTGTTAGAACATTCATTGGTAGTCCTCAAGAAAAGAAATTATGATATTGTGAACCAAAAGCAAACTAGGCAGTTACGAAAGCAGCAAGAACGGTTGAACACCACTTAACAAAGTGACTAATTTGATAATAATTACATAACTTTTTTTATAATATGGTGCTAAATCTACTAACATAAAAATATTACATGTTCTTATAAAAATGCTCTTATGGTTAATGCAAATACTACCACTGAATTTTAAGAAAAATGTAAAAATTAAAAAGGCAAATAAGAATTGCAAATTGGAAGCTACTCAAGTTTGAATGGACCAACCTAAATTGAAATGAACCTCTGACACCCACATTTTTTTTTGGTTGCTAAAGGCAACTCTTTAGGGTTATATTATTACGGTTAGCCATGCTGGACTTTTTCCATCTCAGGTGACCGAGTTTCCCGGCAAATTGCTAAATCTCAAGTAAAAGTTAATTGCGATCATACAGGAATAATGTCATCCCGGTTTGTCAAGGTAACAGTATAAAGCACCCAGGATCTTGCTTCTAAGGGTGGGATGAAAATTTCTCAATTGCTTCATCTCGGCTGCCTGGGATAAAAATTAATGATTTCTAATGTTTTTTATTGTAACAAAAAATAATAATCATACTAAATAAATAAAAGGTCAGTAGGTTTTTCAGCTCTGTCAACTGGGATGAAAATAATTTAGAAATTCAGAATTCAAAAAAACTTCGGAGAAAAACCTTTTTCGAAAAGGACCAAAACCTGCGAAATTACAGAACTTTCTTCAAACAAAACTTTCTGACATTAAAGTGGCAAATTTAGAATAAGAAATAAGATCTACATCCAATTTAATAAAAAAATTAACAAAATAAAATAAATAAACAAATTTTTTGTCAAAAGTTTGTAATTATATTTAATTTTAGCACTTGAAATCCTGTATATATGCATTTTCTAAATGCTGATAGTATAAAAGATTGTCATTAATACATCGTTCAAATTCAATTCATTCTCATCATTTAGACTTTCCGTAAAACAATAATAACAATTGCCTCACATCAACAATCAGGATTGTTACAAACTCTCTGTCTTTTTTACAGTTTTTAATCATCTGATGAGGATTATTCAGCATAATAAAGTTTATGTATTTGACAGTCTTTTGCAGTAATATCATCGAATGGTGGTAAACTTTTGTCTTCATCAATGCAACAGTTTAGAATATCTTGAACAGCATCGCAAGGTTCGAATTTTAGCTAGTATAGAAAAAATTTGACTTTCTCAGCT